>JAABKJ010012384.1:0-10535 GCA_011634705.1 Andricus grossulariae
TGCTCTGCGCGTTCGATCGTTTTGAACCGCATCTACAACTTTTTGGTGTTTTGGTGGTGCCATTGTTGTTCCCACGAACATCTAGGAAAAGGGTTGGTCCATCGTTGTAGAGTCCCGCGTGCAAGGATAAGGCTGCATACTCTGAGAGGTCGCCCGGTATGTCAGAGTCACCGTTTAAGACACCTCGCCCAGGTGCCATTGGAGAACCTCCCGCTTCATAAATTGTGCGTTTTTCAATTTTTCAAATAAATTATTCAACCTTTGTTCAATTCTTGGAAAGTGCGCGAGTTTCTTTCATTAATATTTTTTTAGTAAGTCAATGTTTTTAACTTATTCAGGTATTGAATGACGGAACCCTTTCAGTGACCCAAAAATAATCCTCGGGTAGCAACTTTTAAGTCAATCTAATTAGTTTTTATATTTTCAGTCCGCCATTCTAGATCCACCATGTTGGATTTTCTTAAATTATAAAGTTTTTAGGAATTTTTAATTGTAAGGATTGTAGATTTTGCAGTGTTTAAAGTAATTTATAAAAACTACATTCTTCGAAGACAACAAATTCCAATGTTTCCTAATCTCAGCTCACACATATAATGTTTAGCCATTTATTCAAGAATCCAAGATTTCCAGAAAACTTCGTTAGATCTTAATTAACAACCTTCTCGAAGGAAGTTTTTCGTTTTTTTTTTAATTTGCTGGATGAACGCAGAGCTTGAAAGTTGAAATTCATAGGTTTTTCAAAGTCTAAAACAAAATTAAAACTTTTTCCTCAATTGAAATATTTACGTTTTTATTTTTGAACTAGTTTTAGCATACTTACAACAAAAACATCTTATTTTTATCAATCACTCAAAAAACTGCAAAAATCACGAGAGGGAAAAAAGATTGTCCTTGAAATTTTCATCAAGGATCGTTTCTTAAAATTAAATTTCGAACGATTTTTAAAATTGACTTTCAGTACAACACTTCTCGACTAAATCCACGCGTACCCCGTTTTGATCGGGAGAGGTTCAAGTGATACATTTTTAACCTTGGATTCGTATTTAGTAACTCAGAAAGCCCTCACAAAACGAATTTCAATACAATGAAAACATGCCATGAGAATTTTAAAAAGTTTACTTCTTCAATATTGATTCCACCACCCTTGATGTTCGAAATTAAAATTTTTTTATTTTATATGGGGAATCAGCGGCGAAAAAATCCTCAAGCAGCAAGTTTGCTAGCAATACAGTAATTGAATATCGGCTTGTGATCTTTTTTAAATATTTTCTAAGTCCTGATTAAGGTGCGTTCAATATATTTTGTTATATAATTTGTTTTTAATGATACAAATTATTCATTTATAGTGTCTTTATTTTAGATAACACTTGAATTCTGTACAGTAGCAATCATAGTCGAGAAAAATTTATTTTCTGCGCAATAACCTCGAATTTGTGTAATTATATATAAGTTTTGTTTGTAACAATTGAGTGTATTATAAAATTAATTATTCTTCCATTGCAAAATGGGGAAAAAATATTTTCAAAGCTGCAGTGAGACTTGAACTATTCGACAAAAATACTTGAAAATAAAACGTAGAAAATTCGAAAAAAATCGTAAAGCATGTGGTGTCCCAGTGACTCCAAATGTCCTTTAAGGGTGACGTACATTGTTATCAAGATACACGCGCTCGGTTTTCATTAGGCATCATCACCGGCTGAAACTCCACGCTGATACGAACCAATATTTATAGTCTTATCTCGAAGAAGCTGAAAGATTTTTTGTGTTTTCATATCTTAAATTGAAAATAAAATATTAGAGAATACGTCCTGTAAATTCCATATTATTCAAACAAATTTCCCGAGTCATGACATGCCTTTAAGCTGAATTACACAATTCGAGGAATTCCTTAATTTTCTTCAAAAACTCCTTACGTGAGACATCTTCGAAAAGTTGGAAATGTCTCTACTGAGGGACTACGGACCTCGAATTTCAGTCCTGCTAATCGAGTTGAAAACATTGTGTAATATTATTTCCCAACAAGTTAGTCACTTTTGAATTCATCAGTCATTTTCGGTGCCGCTCGCGCTAATCGTGTGGATAATTACCGCACGGTAATGTATATTTACATTGTATCAGATGTAACGAACTCGGTAACTGAATTTTTTCACCTATAAGCTGGCTAGAAAATTTGAATCGTATAATAATCATAATTATAATCAAGAAATTTTTTTTGAGGTTTGCGCTCATAAAAACTTGTTCGACGTAATCCGCATTCTATTCCAATTTCCATTTGATTCCCAACTCGTAAAGCCCCATGTAAATCAGATTCCTCAACACCATCATTTTTTTGTGATCTGAAGTCGGATCGAAATGATGCGCTATAACTGGACCATGATCTTTCGCAGAAACATGAGTCAGGTCATAAAAATTAGTTCAAGCCAATAAACTTATGATTGATTCATATTCTCTGACAAATTCTGAACAATATAATGAAATACCATATATCATGGTCATTACGCGACCCCTCAATATTAACCGGATCGGCTACAATTTAGAGGAGATTCATTCTTTGGGCATTCAAAAAAATCTAGGGTAGTGAGAGCAGAGACATTCTAAAAAAAGCCAACAATTATAAATAAGAACAACCCTACCGTAACAGGCCCCAACAAACTTTTGTCGAAATGTCCTTCGACTGATCACTCGAGTACAGTTAGATATCTGTCCGAAAAGTATCCGACCTTGCGGTGTACCCTGAGTAAGAGTTGACTTTAGTCAATGGCAATGATATCTCCTTCAAAGTATTTTTCTTTGAAAGCAACAACCTTCTTTCCGCGATCATCCCACTTTCAGCAAATTTCCTTGAAGTGACGTTCAGGAAGAGCTAACAGCCGCTTTTTCGCATTCTGTTTTATATCCTCTACGTCTTGAAATCGTTGGCCGTTTAAAGGATATTTCAATTGAAGGAAAAAAATAAATCATAGGGATCCAGGTCAGGACAGTAGCGAGCTGCCTAAATTGTGTAAGGCTGTGCATCGCGAGATACTGCTTGATAAACACACTGTTAAAAATGTTTGCAATTTTATTATAGATTAACTATACATTTGTATATTGAATCAAAAACTCGGTCTATGAAATATTAATTACGAGGCTGCATATTAAATTTGATATACATGTATATTGATCAACTTGTAGAAAACTCAGGTAATTTCACTTTCAAAAAATGAAATCAAAGAACTTTCAACTTTCACGCACTGTGTTTTACTTTACATGTATATTAATTCTACAAGATAATAGTATATTAAATTGAGTACACGTATATGCATATCGCTTCCATTACATTTATAGTAAAATCGCTATAGAAATTTCTAACAGTGCAGCAATGAAATGGTAGGTGCTTTGTCGGGGTGAAGGCTCTACTCGTCACTGTTCCACAAATTTGGCCGTTTCCTTCTTACTGCAACACTTAATCGCTTCAAAACTTTTGGGTGATACTATTTGCTTATCGTGTAACCTTTGGAGCGTATGCATGGTGCACAACACATTTCAGGTCAACAAAAACTGTGAGCATTGCTTTCATGTTGCTTCGACTCTGGCGTGCTTTCTTCGCTCTCCGGGATCTTCCACTCCGAAGATAGGGGTTTGTCCCAAGGTCATAGTCATGAGCTCATGACTTAGTCTCCAGTAATTACCTCTTTCAACATTTCCAGATTGTTTTTAATTGATTCCAAATCATCCTGGGCGACTTACAGTCAATATTTCTTTTGGTCTTCTGCTATTAGCCGTAAGCCAAGTTTTTGGCAAAATTTGAGTGCGAATCGTACGCAGTTTCACCTTCACACAATTTCGTAAACTAGTCGACAAAAGATCCGCAGGTCCGTGTCACTTAGTAGATGAGCCTAACAGATTTCTGCCCTCAGCAGTAAATACCTGTTTTCAAAAATAGCACATCTAGGTACAAGGATAGAGCACAAGGTCAGATACTTTGACATATATGACATCAAATCAATAAATAATTATTGTGAAGAATTGCAGACACTGAGTATCGGTAAGATCTGGTTTCAGAGTTAAGTTCACCGTTTCATTGTTTACCTGATGGAGCTCCTATTCCTGTTCATCCTCTTCGTCGAACTTCTACTTCTCCTGAAAGACATTCACCTGAAAGGTTTCTTCCTCCTGCCAGACCTGATTCTTCAGTGATGCCTCCTCTTCATGCAGAGCTTCCTCTGCGTGCCAGGTCCAGGGCTCCTCTTGAAAGGCCTGATCCTCCTTCGAGGTCTTTTGCTCCTCCTGTATGGCTTCCTTCTTCTGACGGTCATGGATGTGGACTTGAAAATCTTAGATTCATTCGACTTATCTCCCGCGTAAATCCGAGCCGGATATTCGAACTTCGAAGATACACTTTTCCTACAAATCCACTACTTGGAATATGAATAGGAAGGAATAAGTTTGAGCCTGTGCAAACCCGAGAACAGATTGTATTATCAACATCCGGTGGTGAAGTTGTTGCAATATTGGAGGATTACAATGTTCTTGCTGGAATATATTGACATATTAATCGCTATACAGTACGGGCGAAAATAAATATGGCAGGCGTCACGGTTACCCAACTGGCGAATAATGAAGTCGCTGATACTCCAGTAGGTCCAAGTCGCAAAATCAACAGGTTTTACAAAGTGCAGCACCATTAGTTTTAAAAAATTCTAGACTAAATTATAACGTTTATAATCCTAAGACTTATTAGAATTTTTCATCTGATTCCTTTACGAATTCAAGTAAGAATATATTTCCGATGACTCTTATCTATTTATTATATTATGAAGGAAATGTTTTCTGGATCTAAAAGTTTTAATCTCTTTTCGATCACGACTTTCGCGCTTGGATATGTATTACTCGCATTTTACTTGGTTTTACGATCATTTCATTAATTTTATGCTCGCTTGAATTAAACCATAGAAAAGAATTTCTTTCCACACCCCAGATGTTCTATAAAGCTGCAAATTTCCTAGGTCACTTCACGAGTTGAAAGAGTGTCACAATATTCGGAAAATTCTTGATTTCTTGAAGCAAACTTCTCATGGTATAGTAACTTTATGTATCTCAAATTATTAGTTTTTAAGTAACTTCTTTCCTAGATCTCATGACAGGTAACAGAGAAAGTAAAAATATTACCTAAAAATGTTCACTGGCCCTAGGTTAAAGAAAAGTTTATTCGATTCAAAGAAATTTTTCTTGATTCTAAAAAATTTATTTGGTTTAAAAAATTAATGATGCAATTTTAAATGTTCTTTCCAATATTCAAATTTCGAACAATTTAATAGATAACTCTTCAATTTTGCAAGTGAATAGTCTTATATTTGGATGATTTTGAAAATCAAAAGTCAAGACTTTATAATCCTAAATCATCATAGTTGAAGAAATTTTAAGTGTGATAATTCAATGTTTAAGATTTGCAATGAAACATTTTTCAATTTTAATTTTTATAATTCAGAATTATGACATCACAAATTTTTGTTTAATTTCTTTATTTCGAAGATTTCGTATTGGAAATTCTTCAAGTTTAAAGATGTATACATCCAAATTCTTGGATTTGGATGACTTTGAGAATCAAAAGACACGAATTTGAATTCATTAAATTGGAACGTTTATGGTTCTTGTCTGTTTATAATGTATCCTTATTATACCCATTGATAACAATTCACAACTATTTGCATAAGTTCTTATATTTATATTCTCAAGTCTATTTTTTCAATAGCGCAATTTGGAGTGAGCGACAGCGCATCCGCATTTTAATCGATGTATACTATTATATGACTATTACAAAACCAAATACTTACAAATCTGCACGCTTGTAGGCAATTTTCGTTTTTATTTTCATTCACTTCTCTTATGCTTTCACCTTTCCACTTTTTAAAATCAAGTCTTTCATACTTTCTTATTCGTTAATCCAGTCCCCCCTAACTTTTGCACCCACTAATCACCCAATCCATCCTCCCCTAAAGCACACTTTTTTCAGGTCCTAAGAGAAAGAACGAGTTTGATAACTAGCATTCTTTGACCAACGGTTATGGTTTTATCCATTGAAAATTCTATTCAAAAATCGAACGTTCTATTTTTACGCCAAACGATAACAGCTACGTGAAAAAATAATGGTAGTAGAATTGAAGCCCTTCGAAATATCTATAATTTTTGTTTTACCCATTTTTTTATAGGACTCAGTTCTTAGTTCTTATGCATCGAAAATAAATAAGTCGAAAATTATAATTTTAAGCCAACGACGACTGATAAGCAAAAAAGTTTACGGAAAGAATAGTATCTTCTAGAAAGATCAACTATTGTCCCTGAACAATTTTTTTATAAGACTTGATATTTTGGTTTTATTCATCGAACGCACTATGAAAAAAATCAAAAATTCAAATTTTGAGCCAAACAATGCAAAATACGAGAAAAATACATCAAGAGCTATTATATCTTTTAAAAAGTCCTACAAAGTTTCTTCTAACCAGTTTTTAATAGCACTCATCATTTTGGTTTTAATTGTCGAAAATACTACGCCGAAAAATCGAGAATTCAAATTTCGAACCTTAGGGCATGAGATACGATACAAATTCAAGAAGAAGTTTTCGCTTTTAAAAATTCCTTAAAAACGTATTCAAACCATTTTTCGATGGAACTTGTCATATTGGGTTTATTTATCGAAAATAGTATGAAAAGAATCGAAAATTCAAATTTCGAGCCAAACGACGATATATATATATATATATATATATAAATTTGTGACGTGCGCCGAAGAAAGGGGGCTTACTCTAAAAAAATCGAAATCGAAGTTTTTACACCTTTCGATAGTTTTTGAGTAGCTTTTTTTAATGGAACCATCGTAAAAAAATTCCGAGCGTTATTATTGCTAATAAAGTCGAACTCGGATTCAACGTTTCCGAATTCACGGATTTCGAGAATTGACGCCGTGCCGCGGGTACGCTTGTCAGGAGCTGCGCGGGGTGTGCGGAGTTCACGAAGGCGTGACAAAACGTAGCTAAATCCGGTTGAGTTAGGGTAGGTCAGGTCCAAGGACAGCCCCAAAACTGACGTTAAATCCGAGTTCTACTGTAATTGAGTTGTTAGGTACGCGAGAAATCGGGCTTTCGTTCGAGAGCTCGAGATCCCGTGAAGCACCTCCCACCACTCTACCACCACATCTCCGCGTCTTATCTGTACCCGTCCGTGAGCCGCCACTACGACCTATCACTTTTCACGTCCCTCGTTCGTTTTTCGATAGCCAAAATAGGCAAAGGGTGCCAACGAGTAATTCATTAAATTCAATTTGTTTCTTCTCTTATAATATCTAATCCGCGATAAATGTAAATGTTTAGGAAACATTAACATTTCGATAATCGCATTTTTATGGATTAATCATTAACCGAATACATCTTTAGAGCGTGAAACTAGTCTAAAAAGCTTGCTGGGAAATCAGTTTTCTTTGATCAAGAGCTAAAATTCTCTGCTAGTGGATTCATTTGACACAAATACAATTTTTTACTATTCCCAACTTATGGAAAAATCATTTTAGAAGTGAATTCAATTCGGATTCTGTGATAATTAAAATCTTTAGAGAGTTATTCATGGATATTGATTTACAGACAATTAAAAATGATTGAAATGATAATTGTTTTACATAATTCCTAGTATTTTTCTAGTATTATTCTAGTCATTTTACGATGACTAGTAGTTATTTTTCTATTATACGTAAAAATGTCGTAAAACATTTGTTGTGCATCAATTCTCCTTATTTTTCGTTCCTTTTGGTTTCGGTGTAAGAGGCTGGGGACCGAGTAGATCCTTACTTGTTTCTTTATTGCAAAGAGGACGATCTTCTTCATAAGGATACCATGATCTTTGGAGTGAAAAACCTCGCGGTATAGATTTCCGTAGAGGAGTACTTTTTGTTGTTTTTATCGAAGCTTTCTCTTGAACAACTAATAGAGGAGAGTTGGAAAAAATCTGAGCTTTGATCATACTATCATGATAAAAACTAAAGTGATGATATTTCGTTACTGAGGGAACTGGTTTGAAAAGTTGCTGGAAACAGCTAAGTTGTAACATTTCGGTGAAGACGATTTGACAACTTCTATAGAATCTTCTTGGCAATCAATAATTGATTTGGCGAACTTAGATTTTAACATACCAAAATTTCGATCTGGAGAAAATTTGGTATGCCCAGTTAAAAGTAAATTCAATGAAATCGCCCTGTTTTTCCCGTCATCACTCGCCAAAGGAGGTAATGCACCACAGCGCTGTTTTTATTTTGATCAGCAATGATCAGAAAACAAGAAAATTTCCTAAAAATTGAATTTATTCAAGTAATAATCTAGAATAATGATAACCGCATTGGCTTCTTTTCTCGCATTATCTTCTTCGTCGATGAGAATGTTTGTTTGAATGCCTGTCAGTTCATCATGGATACCGAATATTCCGCACGTCCGGTTTGCTTTAAAATAAGATGAACCAACCTGCTGAGGGCTACTGGAGCAAGACACATTATGTGCATAATTGAAAGATAATACAGCTCGTGGCAATTGAATGGCAAGTTCGCATATATTCACATAAGAATTATAGAACTCTCGCTAGATTCGAGCAACCTCGAAATGTTCGCTCGCTTTTTGCAAGAATGCAGACTGTTATTCAAAAGAAAATCTCGCTAACTTCGTTAAATTCAAGTGATATACGACAAACGTCGCAAAAATCACTTGCTGCTTTCATTATTGTAATATGTGGGCAGAACTTAGTCCAAATATTACAGAATGTTTTTCGCGAAAATATCCTAATTTCTGAATCGTTACTCTCGGCCGCGTCTTTGAATTTTCGATAAATAGAAATTTCTGTATCGCAGGATGGCAACTTGACGGCTCTTAAAAAACTGCGAAATTGCGGCAAACGTCCTCTAAACAAACGCATATTCTTTCGAAAAAGTAACAATATTTTGAACGTCGTCCGATGTCACAATGCTTTTTCTTGCTGCTGAAGTATTTACTAATGCATGTTGACGAATACACAAGCCGCTGTATTCGAAATTTTTGCATAAATTATAGTATCGTTTCCTCTCCAAGTCACGCAGGAAAAAATACATTTTTCTGCAAATTGATATATCCGCGAAAAAAAATTTTTGAACCGACGAGTTAGCCTATCTGTTTTGTCTAACGTTCAAAATCCATTAGATTTCACTTTTCCGTACTCACTTTTCAACTCTAGAATGCGGCGATGCGATTCAAAGTGGGAAAAAGTCACAAGATCTTGCTCTTTTTCCCAATTCTATGAAATGCAATCTGAAATACAAAATATTTCTCTTTTGAGAACATGAATCTTTTAAAAAATTATTTTTCTGCAATTCGAAAAGTAAATAAACGTTTTTCCAATGTTTTATATGAATCAGTGAAAGTCACTAATGTTTAAAGTCAGTAAAGAATCACTTATTATTGTAGGAAATCAGTGATTCTTGTTACTTTGAAAAGCAGTGAGTATTTACTGTATAAATCCTCAATAATTATTGATATTTTATTGATTGCAGCAGTGGAGTTAGGCAATAAAATCTTCAAATTATCCAAAGTAAAAAAATTAGCAACATTTTTCGGGATAGCGTCTTGATTTTAAACTAGACGCTCTAATTTTTATATTTAAGGCCATGTGACGAGTGAGTCACGTGACCGGCTTCCTACCTTATCGACACTTTTTTTATTTGTAAACTTATTTTCACACGAATAGTCAATTCAAGTTGAAAATTTGGGATAATAAATAAGAAGCACTCAAAAACGTGGCTCTTATTCTCAATTTTTATAATGATGCAAAAAGCCACAAAAAAAATATTCACAAAAAAAAACTTTTTTCATAATTATACAAATTTAGGACCAGAGCCGCGTTTCTTAGTGCTTCTTATTTATTATGCTAAGTTTTCAACTCGATGTGGCTATTTGTGTGATAATAAGTTTACAAATAAAAAAATATGCCCGCTGCGCGGGCACATTCTCATTACTCGCTACGCGCGTGGCTCGCTTCACTCGCAAGTTTGAGCGCGCCTTGGGCGCGCAACTGTTGGTTCTCGCGCTTCGCGCTCAAGAATATATTTATCTCACGCTTTGCGCTCGACAATGTATTTATCTCGCGCTACGCGCTCGGTCTTTGGATTTTCCACACACTTGTGGACAGACTCTTTAAAAGTAAAGGTCAAAGCGTTAACAACTGTAATTTGATGATTGCGAATTCTCTTCTGTTAAAGCTTCTTCGGCTTTAACGAACGTATTCTTATCACGTATCTTGTGCTTCGCATTCGATTTTGTCCAAAACGTGAACTTTTTTACATTATGTTCAACACTATCATAACAAATGTATATTATATTTATTTCTGTACCACGATCTGGTACTGCTTGTTCAGATATTGCAAAATAATGTACAACTTTTATTTTGCATGATGACTTTATTATTTTCTAGTTACTTTGCACTAATTTTTATTCTCAGCTGCCCTGAAAATGCGTCCAGTTTGAACGCGCAAATCAAAAACTGTGATT
>JAABKJ010012385.1:0-10535 GCA_011634705.1 Andricus grossulariae
GAGTACACGAAGTGCGAAAACCTAGAGGAACCGAGCTTCAAGCGTCAGGTAAATGTGTCCAAGCGCGTAGCGCGAGGCGAATACATCATCGAGCGCGAAGCGCGAGACCCAACAGATGCGCGCCCTAGGCGCGCTTAAACTTGCGAGCGAAGCGCGCGATGAGAATGTGCCCGCGGAGCGGGCAGATTTTTTTGAATAGATTCAATTTTCTCAACCAATCAGATATGAGGATAAAGGATAGGTGGCATGGTACTGTATCAATAATCGACACGTTCGTTTATTCTCTTAAACCTGGAAATGGAAAGGCGACCTTAGCGACAATTTTTGTAATTTTGATCCTGACAAATGTTGAAGCCTAATTTTTAATTCCTAAAGGTCTGAACCATAGTTCCACAATAACCATAGTTATTGTCAGTGGAGTAGATACTATCGTCTCAGGGTTGTCCACATTTTAAGTGACGCTTTTTTCAGTGATTTTGACTCACCCCTCCCTCTTGTGACGATTTGTGACATTTCGGTGAACCCATACGTCAAAATGTCACGTCACACTGAAACTGACCCCCCTCCTATTTTTAAATACGAAATATAAATGGAATTTTATATTATGACCGCCAGTCGAAGAATGAATAATGAGTTAAAACTATTTGATACTAGTATGAGTTTGGATTGGTATTAACATCCATTTTTTATTTCAATTTGTAATGAGACACAAAGTGGAATTGGTATTTAAATGATGCTTTTCAATATGAGCACACATCTGAAATCCATTAAAATGCCCTAGTCGTTATTATTGACATTTTAAAAATTAATTTGAGTCAGATATGCACATATCGCATGATATCATATTTGCTACTAAAATATAATATATTATTAAGAGTGATGAAAGCCAAACATATTTCATCAATATATTATTTTCCCATTAAAAAAAAGAATGAATAATGTGTTTCCTCGTTATGGTTGATAAATAAACGATAAAAGAGCACTTCTTTATTTTTTAACCTTTTTCCAAAATATCGGTCAGAGTATTTATTCCGCTTCAGTTAATTAAGAATTGATGCTATCTGAAAATAATCAATATTTTCTCGATTTACTGTCTGTAACAGTGTTGGGTAAGTTACTTTTTTTAATAACTAGTTACAGTTACGTTACTTGTAACTATAACTAGTTACAGTTTATAGATAAAATAATTTTAAGTTACCTAAAAAGTGACTTTTTCAATTCCTAAATTTTATAATTTAAAAATCAATATAACTAGGATGATAGTACACAAAAAATTAATGTATAATGAAATAGGCATTAGTTAATGTATATAAAAAATACGCAATATATTTCGTCACGTGAGCAGAAATATATATTTAGAATAAAATTCAAATCAAGTAAGAGACATGCCACTCAGAATATCCTGTGGTATCAGATTCTGAACGGATTTTGTTTTTCCGCATTGTTCGGCAGGACCGCCAAAATTACTTGTTTCGTTGACCTTAAAATTGGTGCTATTAAATTCAGTAAAATTTTTCTACATTGAAGACTCCATTCTGAAATTCAGGTAACAATTTTAAGTATCATGGCCTAAAATGTTTGAAATTTCGGACAAAACACTTTTTGTATGATTCAATTTGAAAGAAAGAAGAAAGAAAGAAAGAAGAAGAAAGATTTTCGGGTCACTTCTTTCAACCAAACAGTTGTATTTTTAACCAAAAATTAGTTAAAAATTCTACCGGATGAAATTAATTTTCAAAACAAAAAGAACACTCTTGGACAAAAGGGTTGAATTTTCAACCCAAAAGGATGAATTTTCGAAAAAAATTACTTTTTTACGAACTAGTTGAACTATACACCAAAATAGTTAAATTTTTAACAAAATACGTGAATTTTTATCCAAACGGTTGAATTTTTATACCGCAAATATTAATTTCAAAGAAAAAAGTTAATTTTCAACCAAATAACTGCATTTTTACAAAGTAGTTCAACTTTTAATCTAAAAATTAAATTTTAATCAGAAAATAAATATTTCCAACAAAATAGCTGAATCCTCTACAGAATTTTTTTTACCGAAAAAGATGAATTTTCAAAGCAACAACAACACTTTTGAACAAAAGAGTTGAGTTTTCAACAAGAATGTTCTTTATTTTTCAACGAACTAGTTGAACTTTCCACCAAAATAGTTAAATTTTTAACAAAACGTAAAAACATTTCTACCCATAACTGACCTATAATTCTCACATAATAGGATATATACAAGAAACACAAAATAACTTCAAAGTACATAAAATTAAAGTTCCAAGTTACTACAAAAATTGTAACTAAGTAACGTTACCAGTTACTTCTTAAAAAAGTAACGAAGTTACCCTAAAAGCTACAAATAACGTAACATTTCAGAAACTTAGTTACTTGCAACAAGTTACTTCCCAACTCTGCTTCAAAGTATCTTAAATTAAAGCCCCAAGTTTCTGCAAAAATCGTAACTAAGTTACGTCACAAGTTACTTTTTCGAATAGTAAGGAAGTTACCCTAAAAGTTACAAATAACCTAACTTTTCTTCGAACTTTTCAGTAACTTAGTTATTCGTAATAAGTTAATACCAAACTCTGGTCTGTGCTTATAACTTTGACAATATCAACGACTATTACAAATTCAATTACCGTAATTGAATTGTATATATCCATAAAAAAAGTTTTTGATGTCCACAAAAGTTTTGTAAAAAAAGGCTATCAATGTGCCGGATTTTCGATTGAAATTATTTATTAGAGCTGGAAAATCTCAATGAAAATGCATGCATTCCAATTCTCTCAGCATGCAGTTTCTGCCTGAATAAATTGCGCCTAGGTGAAATGGACACCTAAGCCCCTTCTTAAACCCTACCGTGGCGTTAAACAATTTATTGCCAATGCTATTGAACGGACATGATTGAAATCCTGGTCGTAAACGGTATGTCGTTTTCAGATGGGGTTTCTCTTGTCGGAAAATGTGAATGGAATGTAGCTAAAGCGGAATCAGATTTAAAGGTATCTTATTAATTTATACTCAAGAATCTTTCATCCAAGGAAGAATCCCTTTGATATAATCTAAAAGAATTTTTTCCTTTGTTACCCACAAATGCTTTGGTCAAATACTTCGAAAAAAACAACATCTTTTTATGTGTACAGAAGCTTTTCCAATACAATTTTTGAATCCTAACGTTATAGCATTTAGGTACTTAGATTATCCATTCTGATATGCTTTTTGAAACAAGTTATTTTCCCTCAATTTAGGATATTCAGGGTTGCTGCAGGTTAAGGAATTGTGGAAAGGCTGGAAATGCAATGTCAGGGAAAACCTGAAAGAGTCACAGAATTTTCGACAAACTGAAGTTGAAGTTCATTTTATTATTTTGATGAAGATTCAACAATTTGGTTACAAAGTAATTTTTTTGGTTGAAAATTCAACTGTTTTGGTAAAAAATTCAACCACATTGGAAAACTCATTTAAGTGTGGTTTCGGGTTTGGCACTAAATGGCCCTCCTGCTGTTTGTCACGCTTGACTGAGCACATCCTCCCTTTCGGCACCGCGGCTCTTCTGATCGCGAAACCGCCGAGGCATCAATTCTCGGAAATAATAAAATGGGAGATACCTATATACGATTCCCAGTGTATTTGGTTAAAAATTACCTTTTTTGTAGAAAATTCCACTTTTTTGTTAAAATTTCGTCTTTTTTTTGTTTTAAGAGTTCATCTCTTATCGTAGAAAATAAATCTTTTTCTTGATTTCTCATAGAGGAAGCTTTGCAATGGATTTGAAAACGGTTGCAGATAAATTGATGAAATTTGGAGGGCTTATTTTCACCAACAATATCTTGAAACTGATAGAAGAATGCAAGAGTAGATGCAAGAATGAAAAATATTCCTTGGTTCGAGACGAATCGATTGACCTATAATATCAATACACTTTATTGAAGAGTGAGGAAGTTATGCTCATTTTTAATATTTCCAACATCTGTTTTAAACAGAGAAACTTTTCTCATCAACATAATTCAAAGTTGATGCATGAATGGAAAATACGTTTTGATTATAAATTTTCAAATAGATTAATTCTGACAATTTTTGCAAAAAAATCATGAAGCTGGGAAAGGGATAGGGTGCGATGAGACTTCCCCCTTCCCTTTTTCAGCTCGATAAATTACCATTTCAAATGCAAAATTGGATTCGCCTGATTTGTCATTGTGTTTTAAAATTTTGTGTGTGTAATTTTGTAATTTTGTATTTTTTTGTAAATGTCTATTATTAAATCAATAAAAATGAAAACCTTGGTGTATCTATTGTATTAATATAAATACAAACAAAGCGGAAACACTAGAGATCGAATTCACAGCTAGTTTTGATTAGAAATTCAACTTTTTGGTTAAAAATAAATCCGTTTTGGTTCAGAATTCATCTATTTTGTTAAAAACTCGTCTTTGTTTAGTAGAATTCGACTGTTTTTGGTTTGAAATTAAAATGTTTTGAGGTTAACATATCGACTATTACATTTCCCTTTGAGAATTATTATTTTTTTGGTGAAAATTCAACTATATAGTTAGTTGAAAATGGAACTACTTTGTTAAAAATGATTTTTTGGGTAAATATATCATTATTTTAGTTAAAAAAAACAAATTTTTTGAAATTGAAAATCAATCTTTTTTACTTGAAAATTCGACCTTTTTGGTAGAAAAATCATGTCTTTGGTTGAAGATTCTTGGTTTTAGTTGAAAATTGATTTCTTTGGTGAAAAGATTAACTATTTTGTGAAAAATGCAAAATGTAAATATTTTTTTGAAAATTTATCTTTTTTAGTTGAAAATTCCGCGGTTTGGTTGAAAATTCGTCTCTTTTTTTTTAAATTTGTTTTTTCGACTTTAAAGTCTAACAATTTTGTTGGAAATTAACTTTCTGTTAAAAATTAATATTTTAGAGTTGAAATCTCAACTGTTTTGACGAAAATTAATCTTTTTGGCTTAAAAATTCCACCCTTTTTTATCAACTGAGGAATTGTTTTCTGTTGAAAATTCATCGCTTTTCTAGAAAATTCCTCTTTTTGGTTTGAAAATTATTCTTTGTTGGTTGAGGACTTATCTTGTTTCTTGAGAATTCATATTCTTGGGTTTGATTCAACTGTTCTTGATTGACAATTGAATTTTTTTTTTGTGAAAATATAAAATGTTACACTTTTCGCTAAGAATTTACTTTGTTGTTGTTGAAGATTCGTCTCTTTGGCTGGAAATGTAACTATTTTGTTGAAAATTCGTCTTTTTTTTAGAAAATTCGTTTTTTCGAATTTACAGTTAAACAATTTTGTTGGAAATTAACTTTCTGTTAAAAATTAATATTTTAGAGTTGAAATCTCAACTGTCTTATCGAAAATTAATCTTTTTGGCTTAAAAATTCAAACTTTTTTTTATCAACTGAGGAATTGTTTTCTGTTGAAAATTCATCGCTTTTCTAGAAAATTCCTCTTTTTGGTTTGAATATGATTCTTTATTGGTCAAGGACTTATCTAGTTTATTGAAAATTCATATTTTTGAGTTTGATTCAAATGTATTTGATTGATAACTAAAATATTTGTTTGTGGAAATGTAAAATTTTACACTTTTTGCTAAGAATTTATTTTGTTGTGATTCAAGATTCGCCTCTTTGGTTGAAAATGTAACTATTTTGTTGAATATTTTTTGGCCAGGGAAAAGTCAGGGAAAGTCCGAAAATTTCGAAATTGGGGTTTTATACCAACCCTGACATTTTGACATTCACGCGAATGACATTATCAATAATCCTTTTTCTGGATTTGCATATCTTCTGGATGCTTGATGTTCACGTTAGTGGATGCCATTTATTTTAATTATAGTCACCGCTTGCCAGTAAAGTTTGTCTAGCGCGGAATTGAAACGATAATTAATGTTGAGGTGAACGGACTATATATTGCAGGCTAATGCCGTACAGATTTTCTCTGCATCATGGAAAGGAAAAAGAATATAACAGGAACCTCACAAAATGAAGTTCCGCGGGGCAGAAAATTTTCACCCTGATCCTAATGCACGATTTACGTGATCCTTCTTTACAAATTTGTGTTGATTTCAGACTTCACACTCTTTTCCCTATTTCCCTGTTTCCCCCTTTTCTAAAGAATTCATCTTTTGTCCCCGGTTTTCAAGAAAATGATCCTTTTTCTCATTTTTTCGCTTAAATGTGAACTGAATTAACAGAACCCAATGAGGAAATCTAACTACTTTTGGTTGAAAACTCTTCTGTTATAGATTTTGGTTCAGAATTTATGTCTGTTGGTAAAAATTCTACTATGATTGAACATTTAACTGTTTTGTTAAAGAGTCATTTTTTTATATTAAAGTTCAACTTTTTTTGCTAAACGTTCGTCTTCTCGGATAAAAAATTCGCTTGATAATTCAACTATGTAGTTAAAAATGCAACTGTTTTCAGTTTAAGTTTATTATATTTTGTATGAAAATTCGACCATTTGGTTGAAAATCCATCTTTGTACGTTAACAAATTCGAGTTTTCGGTTGAAAATTCAATTGTTGGTTGAAAATTTGTCTCTTCTGATTGCAATTTCAACTATTTAGCTAAACATTCATCTATTTTGGTAGACATTTTTTTTTTTTTTGAAAATTAAACTATTTCGTAGAACATTCGTAATTTTCTATTTCAAGTCAACTGTTTTCGATTAAAAATGAAAATCTTTTCTGGTAGAAACATGAACTATTATATTTTCATAGAAATGTAATACTTTTTATTAAAACTGCAACTATTTAGGTGAAAATTCAACTATTTAGTTAGAAATTTGTCTCTTTTGCTTCAAATTTTAACTATTAATTCGAAAATTCATCTCCTTTGGTAGAAAAACTTTTTTGGTTGGAATATTTTTCTCTACAATGTGAAGGAAGATTCGACTAACAACGAGAATCTTTTTGACGCGGTTAACAAGATTTCCAAGGAAGCTGAAATTTATATACCTATTGCTTGTTTTGAATAGTTGATTAGACGTGGAAAAGAAGAGGGTACAAGATCTGTTCTATTTACATTTACGAACTCGACATTTAAATTTGAGATATTTAAGAATGCTAAACATCTGCGCTCACTGAAGGTATCTTTCGCAAATGATTTTACTCACGAACAAAGAGAAATACGCAAGAAGCTTCGAGATTACCAACAAAAGCTGGAGAGTCTTGAGAAGTCCTCAACGATTAAAGGAACCCGATTATTCATGGATAATCAGTATTTTGATGTATCCTTAGCCGCGAAGATTGTGGCAGAGAAGAGTGAGGATGTTCATGAGTCTGACGGGGGAATATAAACTTCTTCTTTCAGCTCTACTGCTAGTAGGAAAAGGACAAAATCACATTCTTCCAGTACAGATCTCAACAAAAAAAAATCAAGCATACTCCGAAAGGAAATCCAATCAAAGCTTTTTTAAAGGAAACGCCGGGAGGAGAAAACTCCCAAACGATCCCAAGTTCATAAACGGTTCGCCTGCAGTACCAGCAACTCGAATTCTATTTTGGAATGCAAGGGGATATAATAATCTAGAGGATGTCTATCAATACACTACTACAGATGACATCATAGTTTTGAGTGAGACATGACTTACTTCTTCACCTCAAATTACGTATCCTCAACGTAACATCGACTGGCAAGTTGTCTACAGTACGGCTACCAGGAAATTTTCAAAAAGGAGATCAAAGGGGGGTCTACTCATCATCAAAAACGCAAACAAATATAAAATGGAAACGATATGTACGGCAGAGAATTATATTTTTGTTAAAATCGAAGGTAATAGTTTTAATATAGTTATTGGATTAATATACTGTAGCCCCAATTCTAATTTTGAAAATTTTCGGTTCAATATAAACGAAATAATCTTTGACCTGTCATTAAAATATCCGGAATACTCGATCATTGTGGAAGGGGATTTTAATGGTGAAAGTGGAGAAATGAATCAATTAGAGGAGGATACTCTCCGTCAAAATTTTAATTTGTACGACATAAGAACAAGCCTGGTCGCTGATCTAGATAAAAGGGAGAAACAAATGGTAGAAAGCTTTTGAAAAAATGGGTTTGTTGTCCTGAATGAGAGAAGTAAAAGCGACTGCCCAGCTCAATTTACATTCCTAAGAGAAAAAAATTCTTCAATTATAGATTTTTCCTGGTCTAACAGTGTGGGAATTCAGTCAATCGAGCATTTCCAAGTGCTGAGAGTTCCAACTCGATAGAATCACTTTCCTATAGCTTTGAAATTATTAGATCACTTGATTTTGAATTATGCGAACAATTCGAGCACCTCTTTTTTTAAGTGGAACGATGACTTTGCTGATGAATTTAAAGAAATTGTCCAGTACCCATTGAATATTAATTCTGCAATATTGTCGACAGATGACCTTTCAAAAAATTCAATTAATGCTATTAAAGAGATAGCGATAGAACTTAACATGACCGTAAAACCGTGCAAAAAGCTGAGTCGTTCGAAGTCATGGTTTGATACACAATGCAGAAAAAGTGAAAGAGAGCTCAAACAAGTACTTAGGAAATGCGAGTAACGAAAATTCAATCCTCATATTGTGTCGATTTATATGAATTGTAAAAAAGTACATACAAAATTATTAGATTCCAAGAAGGAAGATTATAAAAATTTCTTATTAGATTCTCTCGGGAATGCAATCGACTCCAAACAATTCTGGAAAATAGTAAATAGCTACAATTTCAAACCTTCGTATAAAGATCATATAGACTTAAGCATGTGGGAACAGTACTTGAAATCTCTCTTCCCACTCCGGGATCCAAATTCTTACTCAATACCGATTAATTTTTTTCGAAATCCTTAACTTGGCTCACATATAAATCTCAATAAAACTATTTCAAGCTTGAAACAGTCAAAAAGGTAAGGCCCCTGGTCCATATGGTATTAGCTATGACTTTTTAAAAAATTTGCCCAGCAATCTGATTCTTTACTTGAACTCGTTATTTAATAAAATAATTGATGATGAAAAGGTCCCAATATCATGGTCTCAAACATTTCTCAGAATAATACACAAGAAAGGGGATGTCGCTGATCCTGCTAACTACCGCCCTATTGCCTTAGTTAACTGTGTTTTAAAGATATTTACTCAGATTTTTTCCAAAAGGCTGACAGCTTGGGCTGAAGACATGCAACTCCTCCCAGAAGGCAGGCAGGTTTCAGGAGGGGAGGAGGTTGCACGGATCAGATCTTTACCCGTAACGCAATGATTGAAAATCGTCTGCGACTGAACGGAGGCAAACTTTTTGTACTCTATGTAGATTTCAAAGCAGCCTTTCCCTCAGTTAGTCATAATGTATTATGGAACAAATTATTCCTGAGAGGTTGCTGGTTAAAATTGATTAGATTGGTGATAGACTTTTACTCTCAAGCTAATATTGCGATCAAGGGAAATAAGGGCGTCTCCAGGTCGGTAGGTGTAACGAAAGGGGTCATGCAGGCGGAGGTTCTTAGTCCTACAATGTTTACATTTTTAATTGCTGATTTATAAGAATTTATGTATGATATAGGTATCAGAGGTGTATCAATAGACCATTTGTTGGAAATATTGCTCCCAGCTCACGCCGATGATTTGGCTTTCTTTGCGGATTCCTTGGTTGGAATGCGTACGATTCTTGAAGGATTATTAGAGAACTGTAGGATAAATGAGCTTGAGGTCAACATAGAGAAAGCAAAAATAGTAATCTACAGAAAGGGAGGTATGGCCATGTCAAAAAATACCCACCTTTTATGTACGGAACCTTCAAGATTGATATTGTTAAAAGTTATATCTAGCTGGGCACCCCATTCACCCAATCTGCACTTCTTGTCAGGATGAAAGATTGAGCTGTTCGTAAGTCTAACCTTGCTGTAGGAGCAACCATTTCTCTGATACACAGATTGAAAATTAACTCATGGAACCCTAATGTTCAACTTTTTGATAGTCTTGTATCTAGCGTTTTAATGTATGGTGCGCACACATGGAGTCTCAGGTATTTAGATTTTATAGCAAAAGTTCAAACCACTTTTTATAAGATACCACAAAATACTAGTGGATATGCTGTTAGATTAGAAATAGGTGCATCGCAACTTGCAGTTAGAGTTTTTGGATCAATTCTCAATAGGATAGAGAGAATTCTAAATATGTCCGACGATCCATACCGGAAAAAATGCTATTTTAGATTGAGAGAACTGGATAGATTTAAAGATGATTTGTCAACCCTAGAGGAATACAACTGGGCGCGCCAGGTTAGAATTATATATCAAAATATTGGGATAGAGGGCGATTGGGAATTTCTTTCTCTTGCCTCTCTACAAAAAAATAAATCGGCATGAATAAGAGCTTATGATTAAATATTATATCTAGCAGATTTACAAAGAGCCCACTTGACCTCTGCTCTAATACTTTATCCTCAATTAATCTTGCGAGAAGGACTTTAGAAATATTTAACTCTGTCAAGAACACCACTCGGTTTTATCAGAATTATAGCGCAATTAAGGTTAATAAATAAGTTCATAC
>JAABKJ010012386.1:0-10535 GCA_011634705.1 Andricus grossulariae
CCAAAAGAATTATAATTATAATTCGGGATATGAAACAGAAATTTTCTAAAAAAGTTACGATTCTGATTTGCAACAGGGAATTTTTGAGACAAATTATAATTATGATTTGGAAGAGAACATTTTTGAGAAGAATTGTAATTCTGACTTGAAATAGTAAATATTCGAAAAAAATTACAAATTGGACTTGGAATGGGGAATTTTCAAAAAGAATCATAATTCTGATTCAAAACAGGGAATTTCTCAAAGATCTCAAAATTTTGAATCAGGACCTGTAATTTCCAAAAAGAAATATGATTCCCAGACCGGAAAGATAAAAAATTGACCACGAGAAAACCGGTAAATGAGCGCGAATAAAAAATCATTTGTCGAGTAGGCCCTCTGATCTTAAAAAAAAAAAATGATGAAGGCAGTTAAAAAAATGTTCAGCCTAAATTTGTAAACATAAAAGATCCCTCTGAAGCTCGTCACAAATCGAAAGGTAAAAAGCATTAGTTTTGAAGCAATTAGAACCGAATTCCGAAAGCGCTTTCCGAGACCTGATAATTTATTATTAGTGTATTTTCAGTAAGCAACAGGTTCCCTGTTTGTTCGAGTAAATGCGTTACGTGCTCGGTCCAATTGAAAAAAAAGTGAAACAACTATAAGGGTATTCCACTCAGAGGTTGCATTGGGAACATTTCTATTGGGAGTGTTGCGCGAAACTCGAAGATACACCCAGTGCATTCGTACGAAAGATCAAGACAAATGCGCTTTCAGTTCATTAAAGAACGCTTACTTTGCTGCCAGACTTCGTGTAGAACTTGCCCGCTTGTCTCGTTCCTCTAGTCAAGAAAAACAAAAAAAGGAATGGAATTGATCGAGAAAAAGTAACCGACTAACGAGACTTTCCTTGATTCCCGTCGACTGAAAAGCGATACGGTTCTTTGGGTTCGCGATGTTCGATCAGAATTATTATACAACTTGCAGACCATCCTACTTAGTGAATAAAAAGAAGCAAAATTCCTTTCCTCCCCTATTTTTCCTGTTTCCACTTTTCCCCTTTTTTAGGGTTTCGTATTTTTTTTCCAGGGAGGGAACGTTGGGCAAAATTATTAGGATCGAAGGAAGGGAAATTAGGGAAGGGGAAATGAGTGGAGGATCGTGAAAGAAGTAGGGGAAATAAAGGATGGAGAAGTAGGGGAAGTGAGGAGAATTGAGAGAGTAGGCGAAATTAGTGGGAGGGGTAGTATAGTTTGTGAGAGTAAATAGGCGAAAGAAAAAATAGGGTAAATTAGGGGAGGAGAAGAAGGGCTAATGAGGGAAATCAAAAAAGAGAAAGTAAGGGGAGTGAGGGAAAATTCTGGGAGGGAAAGTTTGCGAAAAATTAAAAAATTATATTTGAGAAAAAAGAATTGTTTCCAAACTCAAACATGGTTGAGCCCGTACCAGGGCTTTTCAGAGAATCTTCTTTATTGTTTTCACCAAATTTTGAAATCATGACAAGAAGATTTTCAGGAAAATCCCATCTTTTCATTTTTGAGAATTTTTTTTTAAGAAAAACTCCCCAACTTTCCCTAGAATTAAACTGCTGGATTATTGTGATCCCTACCGAGTATGAAAATAAAATGAAAAAGAGCGTGGAAAAAGGAGACAAAAAAATCTTCCTGAGACTTAGCTCAAGGGTCCTGTGAAAGAAGCGAGAATGCGATTTGAGATAGGAATTCCTTAAAAAACTTTCGAAACTTTTTAAAAAAGTTTCAGTTCTGAAGTACTTAACGCTTTTACATCACTGAAAAAAACAAAAGGTAAAAATGATGTGGTGGAAAATTCTGCGTAAGATCTAGCGATTCAAACAAAGGAAGATCGGCAAGGACAAAATAAAGAATCACTAATTTTTCATTTATCCCTGCTGATCTTGATTTTTTTTGCATACCGAGATTACCCACATTACGTGAATTACTTTTTACCATTTTTGTCCTTGATCGTAATTTAAATTTTTACAAATAGTAACAAATGTTTTGTTATTTTCAATTAATTTTAATGAAATTCTTAGAAAGGGGCAGAAGCTCGATCTATTTCAGTTAAAGTATTTCATTTTTAATAAAATTAATTTATTTTTAACCAAATAGTTGATCTTTCAACAAAATATATAAATTTTTTATCAAAAAGGATAAGTTTTCACCAAAAACAGTATAGTTAAATATTCCACGGAAAAATATGTATTTTTATTTTAAAAATTCAAGTTGTTAACTAAAATTGGAATAGTTAAATTTTCAGTTAATGAAAATAATTTTCAAGCAAAAGAAAAAGGAATTTTCAACCAAAAAGATGCATTTTAAAACAAAAAAATTAATTTCTTACAAAATAATACATAAATTTTCACCTACAAAGGATAAATTTACAATCAAAAATTGAATAATTAAATGTTTAGTTAAAAAAAACTAGTAAAAAAAAGGAATTTTCAATAATATAGTTAAATTTTCTACAAAGTAGATTAATGTTGCACCAAATATTTGAATTTTTAACTAAAAACATGAATTTTCCAGAAAGGAGAAAATAAATTTACAATAAAAAATACAATACCAAAAAAACGTATTTTCAACAAATTTATTGCATTTTTTACCAAAATAATTCTACTGAAAGATAAGTTTTCGACTGAAAAATAAATAGTTAAATTGTCAGTTAAAAAATTAGTTTCCAACAACAAAAAAGAATTTTCAACTAAGAAGATTAATTTTCTATCGAAAAACATGAATGTTTAATAACATACATGAATTTTAAACTAAAAAAGGTTAGTTTTTGACCATAAAATAGAATATTAAAATTTTTATTTACGTAAATTAATTTTTAAAAATTAAACAAATTCAGCAAAACACTTTAAAATTATTTAGATTACCTATATACATTATTTCTAATTAACTGGATTACTCTGGATTATAAAAGGATTACTTAAGAATAATGGGATTACCTAAATTACTTTGAATTAACTGGATTACAAGTGGATTATCCTGGATTATAAGTGTATTACTTTGGATTACAAGTGGATTACTTCAAAGGTTAATTAAGTATTTCAAAAATCCCCTCCCCTAATCCCCCTAAATTCCCTTCCTCCCCTCCCTCACTTCCCCTTGTTTCTCACCCCATTTGACTCATTTCCCCTACTTCCCACCCGTTACTTCCCCTACTTCCCTTCTCCTTAATCCCCCTCTACTAATTTCCCCTATTTTCCCCTACTTCCCCACCCATATTTCCCCCTACTTACTTTCCCCTCATTTCCCCTACAATCATCTATTTCTCTTTCCCTCCCCGTACGTCTGTCTGAGCCATTTTATTTTGTTTGTTTGTTTAAATAGTGCAATTTAATAAATTTAAATGTAAAATGTAACTGAGAACAGGGCTTTAGAGCCCTAGATAAAATAGAAGTAATAAAATTGCATTACCTTGTTGGAAGTAGAAAGATTGTAAAAGATAGGAATTGGGAGATAGGAAAAGATGGGACTATTCTATTTCTCTCAATTTATTACTCTCTTTCTTTATCTTTCGTAACCGAGGACCCTTATCTTTTTCTATGCTCCATTCTATCTCTTTAATGTAAATTTGAATCTTTGTCTATCTCTTCTTCTATCTTCAGCGATTGAGTACTCTTATCATTTTCTATCCCTCAGTATATCTTTCTATTACGAATTTCAAATCTTTTCATCCTTTTGCTGTACCTTCCGTGAAAGATTAATCTTATCTTTTTCTATCCCTCACTCTATCTCACTATTACGAATTTGAATCTTTCTTTACTTTCGTGGACAATAGATATACCTATACAATATTACCTGAAATGTTTATTAGTATATTGCATTTGTCGCCATTTTTAACAATTATGAAAGTTAAAAATTTTTTTCGTATTCATTTTGATCTCATCCTATTCAGACAAGCCAATTGTTAAAAATCATTTAAGTATTTGAAGTTCTTAACCTTGAGTTAAACTTAAACAAGAAGATACCGTGGGATAGGATAAGATAGAGAAGAGAAGATTGAAAAAGATAGACGGGAATTAAGTTTGACAAAGAGATCGAAAAATATTGACGAGGATTGATAAAGGATAGGATGAGATAGAGACGAGGGTATGGAAAAAGATAAACGTGAATTTAGGTTATCAATGAGATATAAAAAGATAGACGTTGATAGACGTAGCATAGGATGAGATACAGAAGAGGAGATTGAAAAAGATAGATGTTGATAGACGTAGGATAGGATGAGATAGAGAAAAGGATATTGAAAAAAAATAGACGTCAATTTAGAATGACAAAGAGAAAGAAAAAGATTATGTAGATAGACAAAGGATAGGATGAGATGGAGAAGAGGGTATGAAAAAAGATATACGGGAATTTAGATTGATATAGAGATAGAAAAAGATAAACTATGATAGAGATTTAGGATAAGATGAGATAGAAAATGCGCGATTAAAAAAGGTAGATGGAAATTTAGTTTGACAAAGAGATGGAAAAAGATTGACGTTGGTAAATAAAGGATAGGATGAGATAAAAAAGAGGGTATTGAAAGAGATAGACGGGACTTTAGAATAACAAAGAGATAGAAAAAGATAGATATCAGGGTGATTTTTTTTTGCTTTTTTTTAATTCAACCTGGCACCCCTACAAATTGTTCCTTTTGCCGAGAAAATGACCTCTGATTTGTTGCAGAATTAAAAAAAAATTTAGAGGTCGCTCAAGGTCATTTTAGGGCAAAAACGGCTGTTCTCAATTATATTGACACTATTTATTGATTACTCATTTCTGATACGTATGAATTTCGTTCTTTACAAGTCAATATTGTATTTACATTTTTTCCAGATTTTTACAATGACATTCAAAGGTGGCTCAAGGTCATTTTCTTAATGAAATGTTAATTCAACTGAATTTTCTCTAGTTTTTTTTTTGTATAGAGAAACAGTGCCAATTTATTCATTTCGGCAATAAAAATTAGTCAAGTTGTTTGATTGTTTGTCATATTATTTGAAGGACATTCAAGGTCCTTTCGCAAAAAATGACCTTTTTGTAAATTGTGATAATGAGAAAACAGTGCTAACACTTGCATATTGGATGGTATTTTATCGCCAACTAAGTTTTCTTCTTTCATTTCTAAAAGGTAATTACCCAGTCTTCTGCGCTTATGATAATTAATTTTTCGTAATTACAATTTGACAACTAATAATTAAACTTGATCATATGTTATTAAAGCTCCGATATCCTACTGCTTTTAACGTTTTATATTTTCAATTTGAAGCAAAATTAAAAAGAAATATCTACCATGAAGGAGAAAAAATGTTTTACTGACCATTTTTCGAAGAATGACCTTGAATAACCTTAAAGTGATATATGACATACATTTATTAAACCTTTTGACTAATTTTTTTGCCGCAATGAATAAACACACTCTTTTTCAAATATAATAAATAGCATCAATTTAATTAAGAATAGCCATTTTTGCTCTAAAATGACCTTGAGCGACCTTTGAATGTTATTTTGAAAATCTAAAAAAATCGGAATGCAATATTGACTTGTAAGAACAAAATTCTTACGCGTCAGAGATGAATGATCAATAAATAGCATCAATTAAATTAAGAATAGTCATTTTGGCCCTAAAATGACCTCGAGCGACCTTTGAATGTTATTTTGAAAATCTAAAAAAAATCTGAGTGCAATATTGACTTGTAAAGAATAAAATTCATACGCGTCAGAAATGAATAAATAATGATTAGCCTCAATTTAATTAGGAATGAGAATTTTTTTCCTAAAATGACCTTGAGCGACCTTTGAATGTTATTGTAAAAATATGAAAAAAATCTGAGTGCAATATTGAATTGTAAAGAACACAATTCATACGCGACAGAAATAAATAATCAATAAATAGCATCAATTTAATTAAGAATAGCCATTTTGGTTCTGAAATGACCTTGAGCGACCTTTAAATGTTATTGTAAAAATCTGAACAAGATCTGAGTGAAATATTGACTTGTAGAGAATAAAATTCATACGCGTCAGAAATGAATAATTAATGATTAGCCTCAATTTAATTAGGAATGAGCATTTTTGTCCTGCAATGGCCTTGAGTGACCTTTGAATGTTATTGTAAACATCTGAAAAAAATCTAAGTGCAATATGGAATGGTAAAGAACACAATTCATATGCGCCAGAAATAAATAATCGATAAATAGCATCAATTTAATTAAGAATAGCCATTTTGGTTCTGAAATGACCTTGAGCGACCTTTGAATGTTATTTTAAAAATCTGAACAAAATCTGAGTGAAATGTTGACTTGTAAAGAACAAAATTCATACGCGTCAGAAATGAATAATTAATGATTAGCCTCAATTTAATTAGGAATTAGCATTTTTGTCCTACAATGGCCTTGAACGACCTTTGAATGTTATTTTAAAAATCTGAGAAAAATCTGAGTAGAATATTGAATTGTAAAGAATACAATTCATACATTACAGAAATAAATAATCAATGAATAGCATCAATTTAATTAAGAATAACCATTTTGACCCTGAAATGACCTTGAGCGACCTTTGAATGTTATTGTGGAAATCTGAACAAAGTCTGAGTGCAATATTGACTTGTGAAGAAAAAAATTCATATGCGTCAGAAATGCATATAATCAATGATTAGCGTCAATTTGATTATGTATGAGCATTTTTGTCCTAAAATGGCCTTGAGCGACCTTTTAATGTTATTGTAAAAATCTGCAAAGAATCTGAGTGCAAAATTAAATTGTAAAGAACACAATTCATAGGCGCCAGAAATAAATAATCAATCAATAGCATCAATTTAATGAAGAATAGCCATTTTGGCCCTAAAATGACCTTGAGCGACCTTTGAATGTTATTGTGAAAATCTGAACAAAGTCTGAGTGCAATATTGACTTGTAAAGAACAAAATTCATACGCGTCAGCGATAAATAATCAATAAATAGCATCAATTTAATGAAGAATAGCCATTTTGGCCCTAAAATGACCTTGAGCGACCTTTGAATGTTATTTTGAAAACCTGAAAAAAATCTAAGTGCAATATTGACTAGAAAAGAACAAAATTCATACGCATCAGAAATGAATATAATCAATGATTAGCGTCAATTTAATTAGGTATGGGCATTATTGTCCTACAATGGCCTTGAGCGACTTTTGAATGTTATTGTAAAAATCTGAAAAAAATCTGAGTGCAATATTGTTTTGTAAAGAAAACAATTCATATGTGCCAGAAATAAATAATCAATGGATAGAATCAATTTAATTAAGAATAGCCATTTTGGTTCTAAAATGACCTTGAGAGACCTTTGAATTTCATTGTGAAAATCGCAACAAAATCTGAGTACAATATTGTATTGTAAAGAAAACAATTCATATGCGTCAGAATTAAATAATAAATGAATAGCGTCAATTTAATCAGGAATATGCATTTTTACCCCAAAATGGCCTTGAGCGACCTCTAAATATTTTTTTTCATATTTTGAAACAAATCAGAGGTCATTTTCTCGGCAAACGGAACAATTTGTAGAAGTGCCAAGTTGAATTAAAAAAAAGCCAAAAAAATCACCCTAATAGATATACGATAGGATGAGATAGGGAAGAGGGTATTGAAAAATAGATAGAAAGAGATAAATGTTGATAGATGTATGATACGATGAGATAGGGAAGAGGATATTGAAAAAGATATATGGGAATTTAGATTGCCAAAGAGATAGGAAAAGATTGACGTTGATAAATAAAGGATAGGATGAGAGAGAGAGAGAGAGAGAGAGAGAGAGAAGAGGGTATTGACGAAGATAGACGTGAATTTAAAATGACAAAGATATACAAAAAGATAGACGTTGATAGGCGTGTGATGGGATGAAATAAAGAAGAGGAAATTGAAAAGAAACAGACGGAAGTTTATATTAACTGAGAGGTAGAAAAATATTGAAGTGGATAGATATATGATAAGATGAGATAATGAAGAGGGTATTGAAAAATAGTTAGAAAAAGATAAATGTTCATAGATGTATGATACGATGAGATAGGGAAGAGGATATTGAAAAAGATAAACGCGAATACAGATTAGCAAAGAAATATAAAAATATAGATGTTGATATACGTAGGATAAGATGAGATAAATAAGAAGAGATTGAAAAAGAAAATCATTGACGTGGATAGATATAGGATACGATGAGATAGAGAAGAAGGTATTATAAAAGATAGACATGAATTTAGAATGACAAAGAGATAGAAAAAGTATAAGTGGATAGACAAAGGATACGATGAGATAGAGAAGAGGGTATTGAAAAAGATAGACATGAATTTAGAATGACAAAGAGATAGAAAAAGATAGAAGTTAATAGACGGGTGATGGGATGAGATGAAGAAGATGAGATTGAAAAAAAAGTCGGAAATTTAGATTAACTGAGAGATAGAAAAATATTGACGTAGATAGATAAAGGATACGATGAGATAGGGAAGAGGGTATTGCAAATGATAGACGGGAATTTAAATTGACAAAAAGATAGAAAAAGGTGACATATAGATAAAGAATAGAATGAGATAGAGAAAAGGTTATTGAAAAATAGATTAAATTGAATTTAGATTGACAAAGAGATAGAAAAATATAGACGTTGATAGACGTAGGATACGATGAAATATAAAAGAGGAGATTGAAAAAGATATATGGGTATTTAGATTGTCAAAGAGATAGAAAAAGATTGACGTTGATAAATAAAGGATATGATGAGATAAAAAAGAGGGTTTGAAAAAGATAGACGTGAATTTAGAATGTCAAGGAGATAGAAAAAAGTAGATGTTGATAGACGTGTGATATATGATAGGATGAGATAGGGAAGAGGGTATTGAAAAATAGATAGAAGAAGATAGATGTTGATAGACGTATGATGGGATGAGGTAGAAAAGAGGCGATTAAAAAAGATAGATGGGAAGTTAGATTGCCAAAGAGATGGAAAAATATTGACGTTGATAAATAAAGGATAGGATGAGATAGAGAAGAGGGTATTGAAAACGATAGACGTGAATTTAAAATGACAAAGATATATAAAAAGATAGACGTTAATAGATGTGTGACGGCATGAGATAAAGAAGAGGAGATTGAAAAAGATGGACGGAAGTTTAGATAAGCTGAGAGATAGAAAAATTTTGACGTGGACAGATAAAGGATAAGATGAGATAGAGAAGAGGGTATTGAAAAAGATAGACGTGAATTTAGAATGACAAAGAGATATAAAAATATAGACGTTGATAGACCTAGGATGGGATGAGATAGAGAAAACGTTATGGAAAAAGATAAGCGTGAATTTAGGTTAACAATGAGATATAGAAAGATAGACGTTAATAGACGTGTGATAGGATGAGATAGAAAAGAGAAGATTGAAAAGAAATAGACGGAAATTTATAGTAACTGAGAGATAGCAAAATATTGAAGTGGATAGATATATGATAGAATGAGATAGGGAAAAGGGTATTGAAAAATAATTCGAAAAAGATAAATGTTCATAGATGTATGATACGATGAGATAGGGAAGATGATACTGAAAAAGATAGACGTGAATTTTGATTGAAAAAGAGATATAAAATGATATATGCTGGTGGACGTAGGATAGGATGAGATTGCCAAAGAGGTAGAAAAAGATCGACGTTGATAAATAAAGGATAGGATGAGGTAGAGAAAAGGGTATTGCAAAAGATAGAGGTGAATTTAGAATGACGAAGGTATACAAAAAGATAGAGGTGTGATGGGATGAGATAAAGAAGAGGAGATTGAAAAAAATAGACGGAATTTTAGATTAACTGAGAGAGAGAGAGAAATAGTGACCTAGATGTATAAAGGATAGGATGAGATAGAGAAGACGGGATTAAAAAATACATAGAAAAAGATTAATTTTGATAGATGTATGATACGATGAGATAGGGAAGAGGAGATTGAAAAAGATAGACGGGAATTTAGATTGACAGAGAGATAGAAAAATATTGACGTGGATAGATAAAGAATAGGATGAGATAGAGAAGAGGCGATTGAGAAAGATAGATGGGAATTCAGATTGCCATAGGGATAGAAAAAGATTGACATTGATAAATAAAGGATAGGATGAGATAGAGAAGAGGGGATTGAAAACGATAGACGGAGATTGACCAGCCCCGTGGCACTCTGAAATGAAAGTGACGGAAATGTTGAGTACGGCCGAGGGTGGCGCTGGCTGTACTATTAGGCCGAAAATTATTCAAATGCATGGGGAAAGTGAAAGAAATGTGAAATTTTGTGCTTGTTATATTATAAAAACGGACTTTTTATTTATTTTTTTTTTTTGGCTTTTGAATTAAGTTTTAAGACTTTTAGACTGAAATTTTATCGAGTTTCTTTTTTGTGATGAACGAGAATAATGTAGAGAATTTCGCCGAACATTTCGCCGTATATTTAGCCTCGAGAATTTTGAAAATTTCAAGAGAATCAAAAAGTTTTCTTAAAATTCCTGGTAAAATTTAAATAATGTTTCATTTGGTAAATTAATTTTAAGAGAATAT
>JAABKJ010012389.1:0-10535 GCA_011634705.1 Andricus grossulariae
AAAAAACGAACTTTTCACAAAGTATTTCAATTTCCAACAAAAAAAATGAATTTTTAAGAAAGAAAAAGATAAATTTTCTACAAAAAATGTAATGCGTAGTTGATTTTTCAAACAAGAAGGATTTTAATTTTAAATAAGAAACAGGTGAATTGAATAAAAAAAAAGAAGAATTTTCAACAAAATACATAAATTTTCAACCAAGAAATAACGAAATATTAAAAAAAAAAAAAAAAGAATTTTTAACAAAATAGTTCAACTTTTAACAAAAAATATTATTTTCTGCTAAAAAGGACGAATTTTCAATAAACCACATACGTTTTTAACAAAATAGTTGAACTTTTAAACTAAAAAAGGTCAATTTTTAACAAAAAATGGAACAGTTAAAGTTTTATAAAAAAAAAAAACGTATAAAAAAAATTTCTACAAAACAATTGAATTTTCTACCAATTACTCAAATTTTCTACAAAAAAATTAAATTTTCAACCCGAAAATATGAATTTGCAAAAAAAATTAATTAAAAAAAAGTTAAATTTTAATTAAAAGGTAAATTTTCAAGAAAATAGTTAAATTTCAATTAAAAAGTTAATTTTCAATTAAAAAGTTAATTTAAAAAAATTGTATTTTTATTAAAAAATTCCTTTTCAACCCAAAAATGAATTTCGAATTACAATGATGAATTATTAATTAAAAAATTTGAATTTTTAGTTAAACTTTCGACCGAAACTTTTCTTTCGAAACTTTCGAAACTTTCGAAATAGTTACATTTTTTTAGCCAAAAATTCGAATTTTTTACAAAATAGTTGAACTTTCAACAAAAAAGGTAATTTTCATCGGAAACAGATTAATTTTCAACGAGAAAGTTGCATTTTTAAGATAAAAAAAGATCAATTTTGAACCAAAAATGGATCATTTCAATTTTTATTTAAAGACTTTAATTTGCAATTTTTAAAAATTCTACAAAACAGTTGAATTTTCTGCCAAATAGTTAAATTTTCTACCGAATCCTTTAATTTTAAAGCCAAATAAACGAATTTTCAACCCTAAAATATTAAATTTCAACAAAGTATTTCAATTTCGAACAAAAAAAAAATGAATTTTTAAGAAAGAAAAAGATAAATTTTCTACAAAAAATGTAATTCGTAGTTGATTTTTCAAGCAAAAAGGATTTTAATTTTAAATAAGAAACAGGCGAATTGAATCAAAAAAAGAAGAATTTTCAATAAAATACATAAATTTTCAACCAACAAATAACGAAATATTAAAAAAAAAAAAAAAGAATTTTTAACAAAATAGTTCAATTTTTAACCGAAGGAATGAATTTTGAACGACAATGATGAATCTTGAACTAAAAAATGAATTTTTAGTTCATTTTTCGACCAAATAGTTGAATTTTCTAGCAGAAAATATGAATTTTTGACAAAACAGTTAAATTTTTTTTTTTAAACGTATGAATTTTTAAGAGAAAAGTTCATTTTCATCCAAAACCAAAAAGGAACAAAAATTTAAGTCAAATTGTTGACTTTTCAAGCCAATTTTCAAGGTATCAAATTTAAATATTTGGTACAAAATTCACCTATTTTGTAGACATTTTTTTGAATTAAATAATTAAATTTAAACCAAATAATACAAGTTTTAACAAAAAATTTAATAGTAGGCTTTTCATCCGAAAAGAATAAACTTTCAACAAAAAATAGTTGGATTTTCTTATTGAGTTCTATTGATTCAATTCACATTTAAATGAAAAAATGAGAAAAAGGGGAAAGACTGTGAAGCCTGCGATAAATAAATATGATTTTTGATAATTTATATACTAAAGAATAACATTTTAAATGAATATGGAAGTTCATTTTTAATACTTTTAAAAGCTTAGGTTAGAAAGTGGGAAATTTTGCTTAGAAAATAAATAAATTTTCCTTTTCACACTTTTTTTCGGACTGCAAATAGTGTTAGACTACGCAACAAGCTCTGAAGAAATTATAGATTTTACGTTCGTAAAACTAAATACTTATTTTTATTAACACATTTTATTTTCTAACGCTAATTTTATTAAGGTTCCACGTTTATTTAATTAGTAGAGTTTATATTTTATACGTATGTTCGTTCTATAAATTTATTAAAAATTACAGTTACTTGGGGGGGGGGGGTCGGAGAAAATCTTACTGTTACAGTTATGAATAAAGTAACATAATATTTTTTTAGATTCAATGTACTTGTACTGATTTGATTCAGTGACCCATTTCTCAGAGAGCAGTCGTCTGATGTTGAAAGAGAATATGAGATCAGATTTTCCATTATGTCTGAAGTTCCAAGGAGAAGAAACTTTTTAAAAGGAAAAGACCACTTTAATCACTTCAATCCATCTCATTTTAGATTTTATCTAAAAAAAATTAATGAATCTACGCATGAAATTAACAGTAATTTATTTTTCTTGTTTTTTGCTTATAAATGCGAACTGAATTATTAATAGAACACAATGAGATAATCCAACTATTTTTGGTGGAAACTTAATTCTTTTTAGTCGAAAGGTCTACTTCGTCCAGAATACATCTTCTTGGATAAAGATGTTATTATTTGATTAAAAATTTAATTATATATTTGAAAATTCAACTACTTCGTTGGAAAGTCATATCTTGTGGTTGAAAATTCAACTCTTTTGATGAAAATTCATCTCTTTTGGTAGAAATTTAATCTTTTTTTGGTTGAAAATTCAACTCTTTAGTTCAAAATTTTGCTTTCTTGGTCAAAAATAACTTTTTTGTTGAAATTTCATCTCTTTTCTTGTAAAAATTTCATCTTCTATTTTGTTAAAAATTAATTTTTTTGGTTGAAGATACATCATTTTAGTTGGAAATTCATCTTGTTGGTAAACAATCTACTATTTTGTTGAAAATTAATTTTTATAATTATTAATTTAACTATTATATTTTTGATTTAAAATTTATCTTCTTTTAGTAGACAATTTATCTTCTTTTATTGAAGATTAATGTTTTGGGGTGAAAATTAATCTCTTTTGGTAAAAATGTCATCTTTTGTGCTAAAAAATGAAACTGGTTAAAAACTAATAATCTCTTTTCGTTTAGCATTCAACTATTTTGTTGAAAATTCGTCTTTTTTGGTTGAAAAATTAACTTTGACATTTTACGTTGGGAATTCGTTTTTTTTTTACTGAAAATTCAATTACTTGGTTAGAAGTTGAACTACTTTGTTAAAAACAATTTTTTTTTTTTTTGTTGAAGATACGTAATTTTAATTGAAAATTTATCTTTTTGTCTGAAAATTTAATTATTTTTTGAAAATTCATCTTTTTTAGAATAAAATTCTACTATTTGGTTCATAATAATACATCTTTTTGGAATTAAGTCAAAGGTTTTCGAAGACATAGGACTTTTTAACTTAAAAAATCAGCTCTTTTGATGAAAATGTATCTCTTTTGGTAGAATATTAATCTTTTTTTGGCTGAAAATTCAGCTCTACAGTTGAGAATTTAGCTTTCTTGGTCAAAAATAACTTTTTTGTTGAAAATTCATCTCTTTTTCTGGTAAAAATTTCATATTTTTTGGTTAAAAATGCAACTGTTTGTTTGACAATTAATCATATTTTTTGGTTTAGGATTAAATTATTTTGTTGAACATTTGTCCTTCATCTTTTTGTCTCAAAATGTATTTATTCTGTTAAAAACTACGATTATTTTTTTTTATTTTTTGAAAACTAATTATTTTTTACTAAAAATTTAACTAATCCATTTTTGGTTGAAAATTGATCTTTTTTTAGTAAAAAATTATACTATTTGGTCGATAATTCATTTTTTTGGAATTAAAATTCAGAGGTTTTCGAAAATATTCGACGTTTTTGGCAGTTTTTTTTGGCTGAAAATTCAACTCTTTAGTTGAAAATTTAGCTTTCTTGGTCGAAAAATGGCTTTTTTTGTTGAAAATTCACCTCTTTCTGATAAAAATTACAACTGTTTGTTTGGCAATTAATCATTTTTTTTTTGGTTCCAGGTTCAAATATTTTGTTTAAAAATTAATTTTTTTTGTTGAAGATTCATTATTTTAGTTGCAAATTCATCTCTTTGGTTGAAAATTGAACTATTTTGTTGAATATTAATTTTTTTAACTCTTATTATTTGTTGAATTTTTGATTGAAAATTGATATTTTTTAGTTTATTATTTTATATATTTTTTTTTATCTAGTCTATTATTTTTTAGAAATTTCAATTATTTTGTTGGAAATTGAACTATGTACTTTATGAAAAACTAATTTTTTGGTTAAAGATTCATCATTTTAGTTGAAAATTCATCTCTGTTTGAAAATACTTTTTTTGGTTTGAAAATGAATGGGTTTTACTGAAAATTTAATAATTCCATTTTTTGTTGAAAATGTATCTTTTTTGGTAGAAAATTAAACTATTTGGTTGAAAATTCAACTATTTGGTTGAAAATGCAGGTATTTTTTTGAAAATTCGTCTTTTTTTGGTACAAAATTTATATTGTTGGTTGAAAGTGAACGTTTTTGATTAAACGTTCATTTTTGATTGAAAATTCATCTCTTTTTGTAGAAATGTTATCTTTTATGGTTAAAAATTGCAAATGTTTGGTTGAAAATTAATAATCTGGTTTGATTTTAGATTCAACTTTTTGCTTCAACATTCGCATTTTTTTGTTGAAAATTCAATTATTTGGTTGGAAATTGAACTACTTTATTGAAAACTAATTTTGTTGGTTGAAGATTGATAATTTTAGTTGAAAATTCATCTCTTTGTTTGAAAATCCTTTTTTTTTTGTTTGAAAATTAATGGTTTCTACTGAAAATGTAAATTATTTCATCTTTTTTGGTAGAAAATTGAACTATTTGGTTGAAAATTCGACTATTTGGTTGAAAATTCGTCTTTTTGATAAAAATTTATATTCTTAGTTGAAAGTGAACGTTTTTGATTGAAAATTCATCTCTTTTGGTAAAAATGTTATCTTTTATGGTTAAAAATGCAAATGTTTGGTTGAAAATTAATAATCTGGTTTGATTTTAGATTCAACATTCGCCTTTTTTGGTTGAAAATTCAATTACTTGGTTGAAAATTTAACTATTCTGTTTAAAATTCTTTTTTTTATCTCAAAAATCAATTATTTTTATTAAAAATTTAACTATACCATTTTTGGTTGAAACTTTAACTATTTTAATAGAAAATTCAACGATTTGTTTGAGAATTCATGTATTTGGTCGAAAATTTGTCTTTTATTTAAAAAATTATTCTTCTCGGCTATGCATTCTGCAATATTAAAATTTAAATTACTTTAATTGATAGTTTTCACCTAAGCTTGAAAATGCAAGTCGATAAATCAAATGCCTGAACAGTAGTCACTTTTAGTTACTTCTTAGAGCCTAAATTAGTTGCTTTCTCCACTTTTTTCAAATAAATTAGTCTCTGTCAGCCTTTGATATAGAAGTTAGACATTTTTTTCTTTGGGCATTTCAATCTCACTGACTTAACAAAAGGTGTTCGGACCGTTGAGTGATGGACAAAGAAAATATTTACCGTTAAAGTCGTTGCTTTCGATCGACATCAACCGAACTCGAACAGAATAGCGTAAAATAACCGTAGTAGCTCGGAATGTTTGTAAAGTACTTTTTCAGATTTGTTTCCCCCCTCTTATTTCATGTTACCTATATGTCAGTCATTGTCGTCGCTATATCATTAACATTATTGTCGTGAGGATGTCATCACGCTACTGAATTCCTAGACAGAAAAAACAAAGTTTTATCTTTCGTCCGATTTCAAAGTAATCTTTACCTGTTACAAAAATTACCTTTTCATGGTAAGATTTAAACTTTATTGTATCTTCTTTTGTTTTGATGCAAAAAAAATCAACTTTATCCACTTCAAAATTATCCGCTACAACAATTCCATACTTCACACACTTTCCCCTTTTTTGAAAAATTCCTCTTTTTTCGCCTGTTTTCAAGAAACTTTCCCTTTTGCTCGTTTTTTCGTTTAAATTGTAACTGAAGTAATAAAACACATCAAGGAAATCCAACTATTTTTCGTGAAACGTTGATTCTTTTTGATTGAAAAGTTTACTATTTTATTTTTGGTTCAGAATTCATCTCTTTTGGTTAAAAGTTGTACTATTTGGTTAAAAATTTTCTTTTTGGATAGAAAATTTGTACTTTTGCATTCAAAAAATCAAATTCAAACGTCGAATGTTTTAGAAAACTGTTGACTTTTAAAACCGGAATAGAAGAACTTTCATCAAGAACCTTATATTTTAATGAAGAAATATGATTTTTCTACTAAAACTAATAAATTTTCAACCAAAAATGGAATTTTTAAATTTTCAGTTTGAAGAACTAATTTGCACAAAAGAAAAAGAATTTTCAACCAGTTAAGTTCAACTAAAATTTGAGAATTTTGAACCAAATAGTTTCTTTTATTCAAAATAATAATATTTCAAATATGCACTGAATTAAAAGTATACGAGGATAAAACAAAATTTGTTTTAATTATTATTATTTTTGTTCGACATTTAATTTTTTAACTAAAAATTTATGTATTTCGTTTTTGATGTAAAATTGATCGTTTTTAGATGACAATTTAACTAATTGGTTAAAAATGTATGTAGTTTGTTGTAAATTAGTCTTGATTTAATAGAAAATGAATATTCTTGTTTGAAAATTCAACTACTTAGTTGATAGTTGAACTAATTTGTTAAAAATTCATTTTATTAGTTGAACATCCATATATCTTTGGTAACAATTTAGATTTTTTGTTGAAAATTATTATTATCTTTTTTTGTTACAAAGAAATTTTTTGAACTGCAAATTTAAATATTCCATTTTTGGTTGAAAATTGATCCTTTGTAGTTTAAAATTCAACTGTTGGGTTGAGAGTGAACTTTCTCTTCAAAATTCATATTTTCGGGAATAAAATTAAACTTTTTCCTTGAAAATTCGTCTTTTTGGCTTAAAAATACAACTGTTTTGTAGATAATTCTTCCTTTTGGATTGCAAATTCAACTTTTTGTTGAAAGGTCATCTTTTTTTGTTGAAAGTTAATTCTTTTAAATTGATAATTCTTCCTTTTGGATAGAAAATTCGTCCTTTTGGATTGAAAATTCATCTTTTGGTTGAAGTCATCTTTGGTTGAAAGTTAATTTTTTTAATTCAAAAGTCAACTATTATATTTTTGGTTCAGAATTCATATCTTTTGGTTAAATATTCTACTACTTAGTTCAAAATTCGTCTTTTATAGGACAGAAAATTCGTCCTTTTAGATTCAAAATTCATCTTGTAGTTGAAAAATCATCTTTTTTTGTTAAAGGTTAATTCTTTTTAATTCAAAAGTCAACTATTATATTTTTTATTCAAAATTCGTCTCTTTCGGTTGAAAATTCTACTATTTAATTGAAAATTGCACTGTTTTGTTAAAAAGTCATCTTTTTTTATTTAAAGTTGAACTACTTTGTCAGAAATTTATTTTTTGTTTGATTGAAAATTAACCTTTTTGTTAAAAAATAATATTTTTGACTTCAAAGTTCAATTGTTTTGTAGAAAATTCGACTTTTACGCTTGAAAATTTTAAAATTCGGTAGAAATTTTCTTTATTTTTTGAAAGAAAAAACATTCTTAATTGCTAATTTGTTGTTTTTTTTTCATTTCAGAATTAATCTCTTGAATAAAAAATAGAAAATTAACTTTTTGGTTGAAAATTCATATTTTTGTTTCGTAGAAAAGTCGTCTTTCTGGCTTGAAATTTCATATTTTTTTGTAAAAATACCACTGTTGGGTTGAAAATTTAACTATTTTGTTGAAAATTAGGCGTTTTTTCGAAAATTCATATTTTTCAGTTGAAAATTCTATTGTTTAGTAGAAAATTGGCCTTTTTTGTTTAAAAATTTTACAATTTTGTTAAATTTTTTTTAATTTCTGGACCCAAAAATCTGTCTTAGTTGCAAAATGTTCCTATTTTAGTTTTGAAAGTTCACTTATTTCAGTTGAAAACTTTTTTTTCGTCAAAAGTTACTTTTTCAACTAAAAATTGAACTATTTAATTTTTTATTAAGAATCAAACTTTTTTAGTTGAAAATTTAACTATTTTATTGTATACGTTTTATATACGTTTTTTGTTGAATTCAATTGTTTTTAATTTAAAATTGAAATATTTTTTGGTTAAAGTATCAAAGATTACATTTTTCATTCGGAATTCATCTTCATTGGTTAGAAATTCAACTATTTTGTTGAAAATTAGTTTTTTTGTTTGTTTCAAATTATGTTTCTTTTTTGTTAAATGGAATTTTAACTATTCTATCTTTGGTTCAAAGTCGATCTTTTTTAGTTGAGAATTCAACTTTTTTCTTTCAAATTCATACATTTTAATGAAAATATGTTTTTTCGGCAGAAAATTAATTTTCTTGGTTGAAAATTCATTTATATTGGTAGAAACTTCAAATCTTTTGTAGAAAAGTAACTTTTTGGTTAAAAATTCATATGTTTGTTTTGTGGAAAATTTAACTATTTTGTAGAAAATTCGCATTTTTCGCTTACAAATTTTACAATTTTTTTGAAATTTTGGTTTATTTCTGGACTCAAAAATCTGTCTTAGTTGCAAATTTGTCCTATTTTAGTTTGAAAATTCACCTCTTTTAGTTGAAAATTCTTTTTTTTCGTTTAAAGTTATTTTTGTAACTAAAACTTGAACTATTTAATTTTTTATTAAAAATCAAAGTTTTTTAGTTGAAAATTTAACTATATACTTGGTGGAAAATTCATATATTTTCTTGAAATTCGTCTTTTTGGTTGAAAATGTAACTATTTTATTGTATACGTTTTATATACGTTTTTTTGTTGAATTCAATTGTTTTTAATTTAAAAATGAAATATTTTTTTGTTATAGTATCAAATATTACATTTTTCATTCGGAATTCATCTTTTTGGGTTGAAAATTCAACTGTTTCATAACAAATTTGTCTTTTTGGCTTGATAATTCAACAATTTTTATCCTTTTGGTTTAAACATTCATCTTTGTAGGTTGAAAATTCAACTATTTGATTAAAAATTCAACTGAAAAAAATCGTCTCTTGTGCTTGAAAGTTCAACTATTTGATTGTAAATCGAACTGTTTTGTTGAAAATTATTATTTTGTTGTTGAAAATTCTTCTTTTTTGGTAGAAAATTAATCTTTTTTGATTGAGGATTCAACTATTTTCTTGATAATTCAACCTATTTGGTTTAGAAATGAACTTGTTTGCTGAAAATTAATTTTTTTTGTTGAAAATTTATATATTTCGGATTGAAAATTCAACTATTTTGTAAAAAATTTGTCTTTTTGGCTTGAAAATTGAATAATTTGCTTGCATTTTTTTCTCTCTTGGTTAAAAATTTCTCCTTTTTGGTTTAAACGTTCATCTTCGTGAGTTAAAAATTCAACTACTTGACTAAAAGTTAGTCTATTTTGCTTGAAATTTCAACTATTTTGTTGTAAATGGAACAGTTTCGTTGAAAATTACATTTTTTTAAATTCATCTTTTCGGGCTTAACATTAAAATATTTTGCAAAAAATTCGATTTTTTAGCTTTGGTTGAAAGTTCATCTCTCTTGGTAGAAAATTGAGCTATTTTATTAAAGATGCAATATATTTCGACTTGCAATCTTCAAAATATCGTTAATTTTTATCTAAAAAAATATATTCCCCTATTATTCTCCTATTTTCGTGAAAAATCACTCGCTTTCCCCTCTTTTGAGAGCATTTTGGACTCTGAAATCTAAAATACACTTCTGTCTTTTCCGTGCGTCTGATTTTTCGAACAATTGTTTTTTAAACAATTCCCTTTTGTATACATATGTGTTTGTCGGGCGAGCTATAACTGTTCCCATGTTCGTAGCCGCACGGGGTAAACCTTGCATTAACTGACTTACGTAATGACTGGTTTTCTCAGAGAACAAATCCTGATATCTGCCTCTCTCTTTCCGTCGTAGTTCTCTAAGTTATATGCTCTATGCTGCAACCATCCTTCTACATACTTTTTATTTTCTCAGTTCTCCGTCTTTATCTACAGCCGCCCCCTTCCCTCCTCCTCCTCCTCCTTCCCCCCTCTACCCCCTCTCCCTCTTTTACCTGCCTTCTGGCCACAGAGTAATTGCGAAGTACAGTTACTTCTTTGTAGCCCGTCTAGAACTCGAACGCAGATAAAAAGATAGACATCTGCCGCGAAGCTAGGCCAAATATCTACGAGAGTTGATGTGCCCCGTACGAGAGAAGCGACTACTGAAATCGATTAAAAATCGATTACATGGTGTAGTTGACTCTAATCCTGGATGTCTACTAGCGGGGTGGCGACTTGACCGGGAAAGACCAGGAAATAACCGGGAAATGACCGGAATTTAATTAAAAAACCGGGAATTTACTGTTGTTTGTAGCACACGGAGAAAAATGGATGTTTAAACGTAACATCTAGATGTTCAGAGTTAACATATTTTATGTTTAACTATAGGACAGCAATCTAGATGTTCAAAGTTAGTATCTGTAGATATTAAAAAGTGAG
>JAABKJ010012390.1:0-10534 GCA_011634705.1 Andricus grossulariae
CTGAATATTAAGTATACTCTGTATTATAACTATGTATCAAGGCGGTAGCCGTCAATAAACTAAATTCAAATTCAAACTTAAAAAAATATTTGTAGAGAAAAAGTAAAGAAATAGTTCTTCCGAATTTTATAATTAGAGTACGGTAATAATTAATTCAAGTTAACAAGCATAATTGGTTAAAAAATTTACTTTTATTTTCAATAATACTCTTTTTGAATAATTCTTATAAAGTTTCTTTTTTTAATTGCACTTAGGGTAAGGTAAAAATGATTGAAACTTCAAAAAATAATAGTTTAAATAAATTATTATTATTTGTCACAATCTTCTCTTCGATAATTGCTAGAAAGTTGCGCTTTTTCTTGAATTTTTAACATTGATTTGGCTTTTTAGTTATGAAGAAATAATAAATAAGTAATAAAGAGGATAATTTTTCAAACAATATTTATTTTTGTGAATATATTTTTCTAAAATACTACAGATATTTGAAATATTCTTCAAAATTTCTACATGGATCATATTATACATGTAAATTTCCCTAGAAATAGTTACTGAGAATTAAAAAGTCAAAGAAAAGCTAAATATTTCAGAAAACCCCCCACCTTTTACCATTACTCTTAGAGACGGTAGTTATAGACTATAATTTATTTTATAAATAATTATGTCTGTTAACTTGCATTACTTATTATCTCACTAACTAAGTAAAAAGTGGACAAAAAGTTCAGGATTCCAGAAAAAAACCGCAACTATCTAGCATTTATATAGGTGAAGATAGTTAAAAACTCTAGTTAAATACTCTTTATAATGCATTCATGCGCACAAAGCTTGAATATGCTTCCCAAGTTTGGAATCCAATGTTTCGAAAACACGGGGATGAATTGGAGTCCATTCAAAAAAGGTTTTTAAAATTTCTATCGCTAAAAAAGGAAGGAGTTTATCCTAATCGAGGCACGGACTATCTCGATCTTTGCAAGAAATTTAAATGTTTTACTCTGGCTGAACGGCGGACTTTCGCGTGTTGCATTTTTTTATTTAAACTAGTGAGGAATAAAATTGACAGTTCTTACTTAATGAATTGCCTCCAATTCAAAACCCCAAGACTGTCTGCCAGATACGTCGTGCCTTTCCACTTGCCACTTCCGGATTCACCGATCGGCTTTAATTCGCCAGTATTTGTAATGTGTAATCACATAAATCTAATGCACGAGAGAGCAGGGATGAATGTAATCATCGACATAAACGACATTAGTGCAAATATCTTCATAGATACCCTCAACCGTTACATTTTAGACAGTCGTTCTCAGTTAGAAATTAAGTAATTATTAATCCTAATCATGTATCACATTCTTGGTTGCCCAACAACGGTTTTACCAAGGGCATATATTCAATAAAAAATAAATAAAAAATAAAACTTGTTCAATATTTTATTTATTGAGATCTCTGTAGCTCCATCAAATCTCGAACGTACTTTCTCATTTTTTGTTGAGAATTTGATTTTTGAGAAGTTTTTTCTCTCTTGGAAAATTTGTTCCGGTGGACTTCCACGATTTTGCCGTGACACCCTTCATGTGTAAATTTCATAAAAATAATAAAAATAATTAATCATCCGCGTTGCTTGGCTGAAAAGGTTTATTTTATAGTGTTTTAGTATGCCTAGATACATTAAAGCCAGTTTGGATAATTTCCCAAAAGTCAATACAATAATGATAAGTTATTTTTTCGCGAAGAGCTCCAGTTTCCACATTGCTTTTATTTTTTATACACAATTTAAAATAAATATTCCAGCGCATATTTTTTATTCTAATTGCAAATTAATAACCTATTTTTGATTAATTTCTTAATATACATTATCACAAATTGAAAAAATATCTAATTTTAATATGCCTTTTACGTAAAATTGCAAGTTGGCATTCTACCCTCAAACACATGAACGTAATGTCTTGCGGTATGTATCATGCAAAAAGAATTTAAATTAAGGAGGAACATCAGGGTGTCCAGTGAAGACGCGTGATAAAATTCCCGTACATTTCCCGCAGACTTCTTCAAAATTCCCGTCCATATATCAGATTTAAAAATTGCTTAAATGGTATGCTCCTTTAAAAATGAGACTTCTTATAAACATAAAATATACACCTGATAAAACTCTAAAATGGAAGTACAAAAATGAAACTTTTACAATACAAGTTTTATTCTCTGTTTTTCGTTAACATGTTAAAGTGATTAAATAACATAATTCTTTGGATCGACTTAGGTACCAAGTGTACAACAATTGCATATAATTAGCCTACTCTTGGTGATAAACTTTTAGTTTATGACAAAGACAACTAAATCAACTTCTTATCATACAATTGCTTTAACTTTAAAAATTAAAACGAAATTCACCTAATTAAAAAAAAAACTATCTCTTTAGGTCTTCCTTCTTAGTTTCTATTCCTGATGCAAGGATTTCTCTTTCTTCATCAAGTTTACGTTTCTTAGCCTGTAAAGCTTGAATTTCGCGTTATATAGCTTTCTTTTCCTCAGCTGCTTTTTTCTTAGCTTCCTTAAGCTTTCTGTCCTTTGCGAGGGCCTCTTTGTACATACTGTGTTAAATTTTGACTTTTTTTTAAATCGTTACGACCACGAAAAATTTCGTGAAATAATCCATCAAAAACATTCATACCGAAATTTTGTTTAAAGCAATAGGGAAAAAGTTACAAATGTTTGAAAGTAAGGCTTTGCTTAAAACCCCCAAAAATTGTACCCCCTCCACTTTGATAAATAATCATCAAAATTAATTAATTTTTGGCGTGAGGAGTGCTATCTAATAGGACTACAGTTGGGCCAATTTTTAGCCCGATCGGACAACTTTCATTTTCGAGGTGGGTACACTTGAGAAATTATGCCCCATAAGTATATTAAGATGAGGTTGTCTTCTTGCTCTCTCTCCCCCTCTCTCTCTCTCTCTCTCTCTCGCTTGCACTTTCGCTTTCGATCGCTCGCTCACTCGTTCGCTAACACGTACCAAATTGCGCTACTGTAAAAAATATAAATAAGGATCTAGATATAAGATTTTCTATAAATGGTTGTAACTAACTGTAAATAGTAAGGAAAAGATATTATAAATTATGTAGACGTAAGTATTGTATGAAACTGAGGTCATGTAAACCCTTTGGCGACACATTATGAATAAAGAATAACTTTATCGGATTGTTCATATTTACGTTTTTGGGGGTCTTTGAAATGAAATCTGAGGTTGGATTTTCAAAATTCCGCTTTGCGTCGTGCCTTGCTTCCAAAAGTACCATCAGTCAATAACCGCCACGTCCTTGTTTCGTGACTCTGAGTTCGGTTGAGAGCGGCAATTTATAAGAACCATTCACTCTGTAACATACCCTAATACTATCATTTTTATAATTTCTTTACTTAAAATTTGTTATGTCACATTGGATATTTTACATTTTTAGTTTAAAACTTCAAAAACATAAATATGGATAATCAGATAATAGTGTAAACATTTTTGATAATTTTGGTCCTCCATTTTCGATCCGCCATGTTAAATTTTTAAATTCAACATCCGGTTTCAATTCAGCGACCCCAAAAACGTAAGTATCACAAATCTTATTTTGGTATTTTTAATAATTCTTATCCGTTATGTTGGACCCGCCATTTTGAATTTTAAAATCCAACACCATATTTCGAACAAGCGACCCCAAAAACCTAAGTATCATCAATTTTATCAAGGCCCGAACATTTTTAATAATTCATGTCCGCGATATTGGATCCGCGATTTCGAATTTTAAAAATCCAACATCATATTTGAAATCAGCGTCCCCAAAAACCTAAGTATCATCAATTTTACCGAGCCCCGAACATTTTTAAAAACGATGACGGAGAGGACATTTTTTCGACAAAATCAAAATTTTCGACATTTTAATATGTGATACTTCGGACAATTTTAGTAGCCCTTTTTCCTACAGATGTTGGAGGGGGAATTTAAATCGTAAAAACGGTGACACGACTTTGAGATTTTTCTGTTGAGTCACAAATCAAAACACAATGTAAAATCCATAAAAATTCGAGTAGCCTATGCTCATCTGAATTAACATGATTTTTTAAAATTCTTAAACATTGCGCAGAAATTGTGACAGAAAAATGACACTTTCCCTGGAAACGTCCACATACAGTTATAAACATATTAATTTTCAATTTTTTATAGGCAATTGTATCTTCTGCACTCCAGAAGAACGATAATTCCAATAATTCCGTCTTTCATTCAGTGATGGGAATTTTACTTGGATTCTCCCAGCTAATAGACTCTGACACTTTGTTTTATGACATACAATGTATAATGTACAACAAGACAATATTTTGTCAATTTGAAGGAGTGTGCAACATCTCATGCAGTGGTTACCAAATGATTTTAAAAGATATGAAACATGATATTAACTTAACGGAAATCAAAACACATACGTTGAACATATTGAGAGCTCTTTTTAAACATTTTCTTCTTGGAGATATAGTTAGAGAGTACATTTCAAATGGTTTCAAAGTAGCTATGAGAAGCTATGATGGAAAGTCTTGGGCGGTAAGTATTTTTTGGTATAAATGTTTGGCATGACGACTTACCTACTAGATATAGAGCATATTAGGACAGATGCACCAGCTACGTGGGACTAAATAAATTTTGTTTATTCTAAATTAAGGATAAATTGTATAGTTTTATAGTCATTAATATCCAATGATCACAAAGTTGATAATAATTTTTTTTTTTTTACCCTGTTATATTAGAAAAATTACTTACGGCACCAAAGATGTAGTTACTAATCTAATTTAACTTTGCATACGTAGACAGAGTTATTTAGTTTTAGTCTATTTTAAATATTTTTCATAATATCCATTGGGCCAGTTTTGGTTTGAATCCCAAATATGACCTAAACTTTTGGTAACTTGTATTCAAAATCCCAGGTCTTGTCTCCTGAGTAGTAGAATTATTTACAGATATTCATATTTGAGCGATTGTCACATAAATTAGGTGGTCCATCTTGCCCCACTCTAAGAAATAAGCACGTTTCTATAGGTTGATCGACTTCCTAAAAATATGCTATTACACATATTACACTTAAAAGCTACGCATCGCTGAAAATTGAGAAATTATGTATGACAGAAAACGTAAAAGGAACATATAAAAAAGGCTGTGTATAAATGTCCGGTGTCGGGCACTAGGTTGATATCCGGTAGATTGCTCAAAGTGAAGTATGTAATTTGGAAGAAGAATACAAGTATAACTTTTTTTACACGCTTGAATATGTAATTGTTTATTCAAAATGAGATATTTGGTGTTTCCGATTTAATATTTCCTTGTACATTTACTTTTAAATCATGTTTAATGCCATTTAAAGATAAAAAGTAAATTTTGGAGTTTGTAATTTTTATATTTTATATATATTTATATTTTCGTGTCCTGTTTTTGAATATAATAACTGCAAGTTGTTCTTCTCAATGTAAAACAAATAAATCTAGGTTCCCACCAGTTGTATCATTTTCGTACCACTCGAGACTGTTTTTTCTGAGTCTTATTGTAATACCTGAAACTAGCCCTGACATAATACTTTCTTTTTACAGTGGTATTTAAATTCAGAGATGAACTTAAATTAAGCAAAAAATGATATATGAATTCAAGTAAAGTTGATCTGAATAATTTAGGAAAGTGTATGATTAAATTTTGATAAGAAATTCATATGAGAAACAATTAAAAACTGTTGACACTTTAAATATGTACTGGAAAAATGTCTAGAAAAGGGCATTCGATGCGACGAGGATAGTGTTTTCCATAATGATAAAAAAATAAATGATGGAACCCTAATGTGCGAATTAAAGTATTCGAAAATCAATTCGAAATAAATTTGATAGTAAGTACTTATTTTCATTAATAGTTCAATATTAAATTGTTCATTGTACATAAATATAAAAGAACTTGTTGTTTCAATTTGCATTCGTTGTAGATAACAATTATAATTTTAGATTTAATATTAATCATTGACGCGGCTTATTTTGTTCCTGGAAATATTCTTTACATTAAATACAATTCTTGGTAGTTTAAATAAAACAGAAGTTTTACACAAGTTAAACTTATTAAAAACAAATAATTTATACGCTTCTAAAATAATAACTCGCTATAACTCCCACAAATAGAATTATATAAAAATGGTCTTAGTAATAAAAGAATGATAAAGTAAATGTACAAGGAAATATAAAATCGGAAACACCAAAGAAGTCATTTTTGAAAATCAATTACATATTCAAGTGTGTGAAAAAGTTACACTTATATTCTCCTTCTAAATTATATACTTCACTTTGAGGTCATGCCTCGTGTACATCTAAAGAAAATAAGAAATGATAGCTTTAAATTTATCATAATTAATCATCGTGAAATCATTAAATCTATTATTAAAATAAGAAATGTACTAAGAAGTCGAATGCCATACATGCTGCTGTTCGGCAGACCCCACCCACTGCCGTGTAACGAATCGGAACAATCCACCGGATACCAACATAGCGCCCGGCACCGGGCATCTATACACAGCCTATAAAAAAATTCCATACAAATTTATGTATTAGGTTACACATCTACTGCCTAACGTTTCAATTACACAAATAAATGTTAATTCTTTTATTAATCTTACATGTGCTTAGCTTTTTAGGATTTTAATACGTGGTGATAAAATTATTGGAGAAAGATAATAATCTTATGATATTAAAATAAACGAAAGTAAGCGAACAAAACGTGGTAAAACCGCTTGAGTATTTAATTTCTCAATATTTAAGGATATATTGTAGCTTGAAATTCATTGATCAAAATCAAATTTTTAACAGGCTGTTATGATCAATCAGCTAGTCAAAAAAATAAAGTGCAAAAACGACTTTTAAATTTAATACTGTCTTGAAGATATTAACTAAATGAAAATAGACTTATTCACATTTGATTTAGTGAAGGCAAATTTTACTGATTTTTCATGGTCTAGTCATATAAATTAACAATTTCTTGCTCATATATGATATCAGAACATAATCTTATACATGTTTGATATATTTTCAATTGAAAAAAAAAATTTCACAGTTTTATAAAATTATATATTATAAAAGAAATATTGAAAAGTATTTATTAATTTTAAATAGTGTTTACACTAGGGCGGTGTGAAAATTCTAAACTTAATCGAATCGCTTGAGCTGAGGAAAATTTTTTGTCTGTGTTATCCGAAAAAAGTAAAAAAAATTGCAATCGGTTCATATATTCTGTTCTCTTTTTTTGTTTAATTTTTTGTTTAATTTTCCTATTATTTAAAAAATTATGGCGATTTTACATGTGTATAGTTTTTGCTAGTAAAACATGATGAAAATGTAGAAATTAAAAACAAATTTTCTTGATTTAGTATTTTTTGAAAATGTGCAAAGAACATATTGTTTTGGATTGAGTCGTATATGCACATTTTGTACAAAGTTGAATATATCGAACCTGATATTTCTGAACCGGACAAACGACATTCTGTTAGCTAAATCCACCACGTGCCATCAACTGACGTGAAGTTCCGTCAGAAGATCTGTAACACTGGCTCGTGTTAAAGGAGTTGATATCAGATTATATTAACGTAAACAAGTTTTGATTCGTATATTCCGGACTTTTTAGCAACACAATATCCATCAAGGTTAAGTATGTTGTTGAAATTCCACGACATTATATATTTCTGTTTGTGTCACATCCACTGCATATGATTGTTAAGCAAATGATAATGTACAAGAATTGTTGTTAATTAAATACAATCTATAATTAATAATGCTTAAAGTAAATTAACACTCACACATGGGCTATAATTTCTCATGTGTACCCAGCTCAAAAAAAAAGCCATCCAATCAGGCTCAAAGTTTGGCTGATTGGAGTCCTGTTGGATGACACGTCGTACAAAAAAAAATAATTTCGTTTCGGCCAATATTTGCTGAAGTAAGTGGGAGCGGGTGAAATTCTTCACGATCTTTCAAATGGTTATATTCATTTTTGAAAAATTTCCCAACCTAATCTCCATGTTCAAAAAATAAACATTAATTGGACACTTATGCAGATTTGGGGTCATTTGATTTTTTTTTAAATAGTCATGTTAAAAAGCCGATATTTTTTTCTATAAAATAGCCCAGTACCAGGATGTTTTTTTGTTGTTTATTTAATAATTTGTTCTCGAGGAATTGGAACACACACTCATGATAATTTCATGCGTTAGATAATATCATACGCTGTTAGTGTAACAGCTCTCTGAATTTACAGGGCTGTGACTGTAATATTTAAGTTAAAAGTTACAAGTGGAACTCGTTCGCATGTCCAAAAAAGGCTTCTGCTATGTAAGCTGAATGAGTTATATGCACAATTTACATTAGAACATGAAGGCCTGAAGATAAGTACAGTCGAGCTTGGATTTGAGCCAGGACCGCGTCGCACTGATGCGCAACGTGACGCAGTTATCCAGCTGGGCCGTTAGGGTACTGAGCTTTATCGCTATGTTACTGTTTTTTCATGCATGAGTGAACACCGCACATCTTCACGCGGCTCCTCTCATCCAAAACCGTCTCGCGGCGTTAATTCTCGAAAGGCTTCAATCAAGTTTCGTCTTATCCAAGTTCGACTGTATTTCGAAATTCACAAAACTCGGACCGCGTCATTGTTTTCTGGCAGAAAGTAGTGGAACTCATAATACGTGCGCTTGTATGCATCAGGTGAATTTAAGATTTTTGCTCAATGAGATCAATATTGAGCATTGGCAGAGAATACTGACATGATTTTAAAGAATTATCACGATTGTCTGGATGCTATTGCATGCCCTAAATTTCCAAATTTCTATCGTCTAGGAGAGTTTAAAAATTGCCCATCTACAGCGAAGTTAATAGGAAACTTGACCAATGCTTTCTATGGACATGGAATCGATTAATTAAGGGCATGTGATACTTTGTCGTGTGGTAAATCGGGTTCAGTTCCCCCAGGTTTTTGTCCACAAAAATTAAAAATTTTAAAAACTGTATTCAGAAATGCTATAAAATACAACAACAGACGTCCCCGAACTCTTTCTTTGAGGAATAATAGCAAAAAAAATGTATTCCACTAAATAAAAATGTTCTGTATGTGCACTATTTGAAGGTTAGGATTCGCTTTTGAGGTCTCTGCCATTCCGATAATGTCAGTCTCTGTTGTACCTCAAAGTACACACATATTAATCAAATTCAGCAAAATCAATTTTTTTTAATCCTAATGACTTCTGTGAGCGGCTGTTAAAATAAAAAAAGTCATCACCCTGTTTCAAAGGAGCAATCGTAGTTTTTCAAAGTTCTAAGGTAAAATGTATTGCCAAGTAGTTTTTAATTTGCTTCAGTTTTGCAGAGTATTTTGCCGTCGTAATTCAGAGTTCAGCGCAATCACTCCACAGGAATAACGATCAAACTACAATCTTCATTGGCGTGATTTATTATAATGATATAAGAGAGCTATAACACAGAAGTATCGCGATACTATCCGATATAACTTAACTCATTATACGTTGACTGTTCATGAGTATCGCAAGATTTCGGTATCCTAGCAGAACGGCACATCCATGGCGCATCTCACGTATAACGAGCCAATTTATTAAAAATTAACCAATCATACCTCGGAACTAATTTCATTAAATTAATTTTTATACTTAACTTTTTCTTTTACCGAAAATGTGCATGCGCCAGATCCCTCTGGATTGATTTAAAACTGTATGATAGAAGTTAAAAAAAAAATGTTAATACAAAATCAAAATTAACAACAAAAAAATAGAATTTTAATTTAAACAATTGAACCGGAAATTAATAGATTTGCCAGATCAGCCCTATCTCTTGGTGAAGGGTAGAGGGGCTGGTTCTTTAAGTAGGAAAAATAAATTGAATTAGTTAAATCTAATGTTATAAATCAAATTAAATACTCCAAAATTACAAAAGAATTAATTTTATTAAATCATTAAAACATTACTAGGTTACATGTTCTTAGCATGGACAATGAAAGTTATAAAATAAAGGAGTAAAGAAATGACAAAGTTAAGACAAAATGGCGAAAATAATTAATTATTTGAATTGCAATCGTTCCTTTGACCGGTTTTCCAAGATCATAGAATGGGGTAAACATTATTATTAAATTAAATTACAATACATTTTGGGAGGTTAGAGAGACAAAATTCTAATATAATTTCTGGGAAACGAAGGGGCTAAAAAAACATGATAAAACCAAAATATAAGTTACAGAACACAATAATAATGTGGGACATCTAATACAATTTTATACGTTCCCGATCAGTTGGGACAGAGAAGTAATAGGGTCATCTACTAATTTTTTTTTATTCTTGCATACTAAATTATATGCTCTAAAATCGCTAATAATACTACCATAGTGCAAACAAACTTTTTTTCGAATTTATATTTGTAAAAGAAAAATTTGTACATATTTGAAATTCCTATATCTCTCGCGCCCATTCCGCCATCTTGATGTGACGTAGCAAGC
>JAABKJ010012391.1:0-10534 GCA_011634705.1 Andricus grossulariae
CTACTTTCCAACCGAGCAATTCACGCCTACCCCGAAAGGGAAACGGCTTAATGATATAATAATAATAATAATAATGAGTATTTGAAATTTTAGTAATGTTACAGATCTTCAGGTTTTCATTTCTGACATTTCTGTAAGTGGTATTTTTGGTAGAACGTTTTAAAATGAGCAAAGTGTTTTCTCAGCATTTTATCGAATCTATCGTTGTTGAAAAAAAAAAATGCAAAAATATAACACATCCCGATTTGATAATTGCACATTGGATGAGACTAGTCATTTCTCGTAGATTTTGGGTCGCTGAATCCGAATTCGACCTCAGAATTTCTCCGTCACATCAGGGTTTTTAAATATCCCAACCTAAAAATGCGAAAAACGCGGGTTTTGCCTATTTTTGAGTTTACGTAGCGTCGCGACATTTTTTTTTCTGGAAAAAATGTACACAAACGCTCAATCCATAAACTCTGTCGATCGTTTTCTTCAAAATCAAAATTCTCGGTGAAGAAAATATATATTCGAGCAAACTAATCGGCATTTGAAAGAGCAAGACTCATTCTTTGAAATATGTGTATATTTTTTCGAGAAAAAAAATGTCGCGATGCTACGTAACCTCGAAAATATGCAAAATCCACGTTTTTGCACTTTTAGGTTAGGATATTTAAAAACCCTGATGTGATAGAGCAATTCTGAGGTCGGATTCGAATTCAGCTATCCAAAATCTACGAGAAATGACTAGTCTCATCCAATGTGCAATTTTCAAGTCGGGCTGTGTAATTTTTCGAGAAAAAAAATCTCGTGGCAACAAAAATGGGTTAATACACATGAAACTTATAGGGTGTCTTTCTTATTAAAGTACAAATTTAAAAAACAAAATTACCAAAAATAAAAAGGCGGAGTTTTTGAGAAAATCATCTTTTAACATTTTCAGAAGAACCGTCGCCATTTTGTACTTTTTAACATTTTCTAATTTGTCGGCGAACAAAATTCTAATATTGGAAAATTTTTAATATAGAATTGGAATAAAACAATTCCTTGGAATCTTTTATTTTAAAATACCCTAAAATATTTCAAATCCTTTAAAATATTTTGAAATCCCTTAAAAGACCTGAATTCAATATTGGTTAATAGGCCTGTTCATTTTCCACCTTTTTCTTCTGATTGCATTTTATTACCTCTCAAAAGTTGCCCACTCATACCAACTGTTAACCTGCAAAACCTGCTTATAATCCGGCAATAATTTCTGCTCGTTCTATGGATTTGAAAATTCAAATTTTTGAAAATTTCTTCAGCTTGAACCAAAAAAGCATATTATCATTCTGCTTTTTCGGATTTTTTTGTGTGATTTAGGAATTTTGTGATTTTTTTTCGCTATTCTGGGACGTTTTAAACACCACGAAAAAATTTGTTTGCATGAAAGAAAAATAAAAACATGTACACTTAGAGTCCTACTATAGTAGCCGTTTCGGGGGTACCCTTAATCGCCTTCACACTATCTCGGGACTCTCCAAACCGTTCTTCTTCTCCTTTTTGCTTGTGGCTTCTTATAGCGCCGAACCGTAAACATCGCAACTCCACTGGCCTTGCAAGCGCCTCTCTCTCTCTCGCCCCCTTGGACCGCCTTGTACTGTATTTCGGGAACTACTATAGCGGGACTCTAGTGTATGTTTGGTTCAAGTTGAAGAAATTTCAGGTTCAACATATTCAACTTTTTATAAAATGTACGTATTTTACTCAAGCTAACATAACATGTTTCTTGAACATTTTCAAAAAATTCTAAATTGAACAACAAATTTCCTTATGAATTTCTAATTTTATATTAGTTTTCACTAGTAATAATCGTACATATGGGACAGAACACGTCAAGTGTTCCCACCTAAAATTATTGCTTTTAAATTCTCATCATAATGAGAAGGTATCGTTTCTATGTGAAAAATGACTATCGCGGATTTCTTTCAAACTCCACGTTTCGAGACCCCCTGAATAAAAAAAAACCGGTTTTACGATGGTGCCTGTCTGTCGTAGTTGTCGTCGTCGTCTGTATGCTATTTTGGATAAAAAAAAAATAAAAAAGTTAGATAATTTTCAAAATTTTTGAGACCAATTTTTTGCAAGATTTAAAAATTCTCTGTACGGCTATTCGTAGTACTCGGAAACTCGAACAATTTATCCTTCAGACTTTTTTCGATAAAAAGATAATTGTCAGAGTTGTAGCATCTTCAAAATAAAAATAAAAAAACGAAAATAAACATTTTAAGCCAAACCACGCACGATATGAAAAAAAGTCAAGAAGAACGTTACTTTTTGAAAGCCCAACAAGGTTATCATAACAACTTTTTGAAGTTTCTTGAAAAATTGAAAATTCTAATTTTTATCGCACAAAAAATAATGAAAAATCAATAATTCCATTTTGCGGTCAAACTATACAAGATACGAAAAAAGATCAATCAACAAAAGTTGTGCACCCAAGAAAGATCTACAAATTTGTTATGAATCACTTTTTTATAGGACTCGTAGTTTTTGTTTTATTCGTAAAAAACTTTAAAAATGCAAAAATTTAATTTTCGGGCAAACGACACAAACTATGGCAAAAACGATTTGAAAAAAGTCGCTCATCCAAGAAAGAGCTACAAATTTTTCATTAATAATTTTTTGACTCGACGCGTAGATTTTTTTTATTTGTAAAAAATTACATCAAAAATAAAAAAATACAATTTTTTGGAAAACGACACAAGGTACAAAAAAAAGTAGAAAAAAGTTGTTCACGCAAAAAGTATCTACAAAGTTTTTATGAATACATGCAACAATAACATTTTAATCAACAAAAATTTTCTCTAAAATTATTTTTGTTCAAAACCCATTACGCCAGGATGCATATTTTCAGTTTGAATCGTAAAAAATAACACTGAAAATAAACTTTTTGCAATTAAAAAAAAAGATATTAAAAATACGCATGTGTCAATACCAATGCATATTATGAATAGTAATAATATAAATTTATTGAAATGATACATTTTTCAGGGTAGCTGAGAATAAAATTTAGTGCAAAATAAGAAGCAAATCTTAAAGTCATCATGATAAATGAAAGTTATACTTTATTTTTTAATATCTGAATTAGCAATCCCAGGCCGAGGTACATAAATAAATATCATATACCTTTCATATAAAAGTGTTGAAAATAATGTAGAAAAGTTCACATTTTGGATAAAATCGAGTGCGAAACACGAGATACGTGATGAGAATGTTTCTGTTAAAAACGAAGGAACTTCAACAAAGGAAAATTCACAATCACCAAATTACAGTTGTCGATGCTTTGACCTTTAATTTTAAAAGGTCTGTGCACAAATGGGGGGGGATACAATGACTGAGCGTGAAGCGCGAGAACCAACAGTCGCACGCCCTAGGCGCGCTCAAACTTGTGAGGTTGAAACTTAGCTGAATTATAGTCCTAGTGGACCTGAATTAATTAAGCAAACCATAGGTTCAATTATCAAGCGGTTGTCAATATACAGGGGCCTAAAGTTTTCACTTTTTCAGGTGCTTTTTCACCTTCACGTTAGTGTAACTTCTTTGAGGATAATTCGATTCTACCTTTATTATAGTGTTTTGGACAGCTCTTTTCATTTGCTTTGAGACAATTGTAACTAATTTTTCTTCTTTTTTTTTTTTGAAAATCAAAATTGAAATTGATTTTTTGAAAAAAAGACGCCACTTAAATTTTTTTTTCTTCTTTCAAAAATAGATTTTTTACACTCTATAGAGTCATGTAGAAAAAAAGTGGGATGGAAATAATTTCTTGGTCAGATTGAGATTTTTTACGCTCGAGGTGAACACATTCAACTTACACCGCCCCCTGGAAGGAAGGCTATTAGATCTCATGTGCTTCAAAGCTTACATTAAAATGTCTTGAGATGATTTTCTGTGTGTATGTATATTATGTAATCATAAGGTGATACCCTTGATCGTAAAAATCTCAATTTGACAATTTTAATTTTGATTTTCAAAACAAAAAAAAATTCAAAATGAAAAAACGTGTTATGTTAGTCTTAAAGCACCTGAAAAGATCTTTCCAAAACACTGTAATAAGGTTCCAATCGGATTATTCTAAAATAAGTTATACTAACGTGAAGGTGACAAAACACCTGAAAAAGTGAAAACATGAGGCCTCTGTATATTGACTACCGGTTGATTCGATTGAACCGGTTCGGTTCATAAACCTGAAACTCAAGGGCCCCATTTTTTTCTGCTGTGCAAGAAGCAACTCTTCGAGGCACTTCGACTCAGGTAAAGGATAGGGATCCTTTTTAACAGTTCTGTGTTAAAGCCGAGTAGATCCGACTATTGATCTGGGATCAACGGTAGATACAGGATCTACCTTTGGTAATCCCGGGCATAGAAGATGAAATAGCACGTTCAATCTGTTCAATAGAATAGAGGATCTACAGATTACCGACGATTCCGCAGTGGAAGAAATAAGCTCTCGTCATGACGATTCCATCCCTTATAATGAAAGTGAGAGAGTGTCCAAAATATTTACGTCAGAAGAATTGAACGATCTGATAAGAGATTTAGGATTGCCCAGGGACGTTGCAGAATACCATATGTATTATTGTTTTATTAGCCAAACATCTCACGTAATACAATGTTGGGTTTATACGTATGTTCTACTTTCTTATTAACTTCCTAACCCGCGCGGGAGATCGTCATCTATGTACTCAATCCCGCGGGTCCTTAAACTCCTTATCTAAGTGCGAGAGCGTAGCCGATTACCGACAATTGAGTCTGAATCTCCATCTGAGTGCTAAACCCACCGTCCGTTCTTAACGTCGAGACTTGACGAGTCGAGACTCACCTCGCAGCTAATGCCGGTGATCTCCATAGCTTTCTGATAAAAATTGTCCTTTTTTTATATACGAAAGAAAGCGACATCGATACATGTATATTTAATTAAGTAATAAATTCACGAAACAAATTTAGTCGAAAAAATTACGTAGATAATATTTGGTTGGGAAGGGGGAGGGGGGTCGAAACTTATCGGCCCTGACAAAGAGAGTCCGTGGTTCAACATTTTAGAAAAAAAACTTTACTTGATTTAAGTACGGCCCCTTATTGCATTAACTAACTTTGACGTTTTAGTAATCTCAACATTAAAAGTACCCATGATAATTCTTTTTTAATATTTCAGACCACACGACACACCTTTCGAAGATGGAACTTTCAAGTTAACAATAGAATTCACAGAAGAGTACCCCAACAAGCCACCCACAGTAAGATTTGTTAGTAAGATGTTCCACCCAAATGTATACGCAGATGGGGGTATCTGCCTCGACATTTTGCAGAACCGTTGGAGTCCCACATACGACGTATCCGCTATTTTAACATCCATACAGGTAAATATTTAAATCATTCATATTCATGAAATTAAATGGCACATATTTTCAATTTTAAAGAAGTTAGGAAATGGCATCTAAAACTATTTTATTTTTCTTTAGCAGGATTTTTATCACAAAGGCCGTAGGCAGGTAAGCATGGGTGAAGTGCCTCAGCTTGTTTTTGGTTCATACTTTAGGGGTAAGTTCCTACTATTATAGGACTAATATATCCTAAATGCCAACTTCAAACACATTTTTTTACAAAAGTTATAAAGAAATGTTGAAAAATAACAAAATTCGAATTTCTTCAAATTGGCTCAACCGATTTTGATGGCTCAAATATATGTTATATAGAGTATTAAGGCAACTATGAAAAAATTTAGCAATAAATTTCTTCTACGAGAAGGGTCTAAAAAAATTATTGTAATTTTGTAACCATTTTTTTGTAATGAATTTTTGGTGGCTACACCGCCATTTTTTCTGTAATATACTCATGTCCAGGGTAACAACATATATTTTTTGGAATAAGATCAAAGGATTCCTTCACGGTTAAAAAAATTAATAAAAAATTATGGCCCCTAATATGTGTATAATTCCATGAGAATGAGGAACCAACTTCATTTTTGGCTTAGAAATCAATAAGATAAGCATATTTTGAACAATACACCTTACTCTAATATGATATATGTACACTTAATCTTCGTCACTGTCTTCCTATATCACGGGATTCATACTGTTTTGTGTAAAAAATTTACTGAGAATTTCAGCAGGCCTTACGATTTTCGACAAGTATATCGCGTGTCATAAGTAATAAATAATGGCTGCTATATGGGAACAGCAGCCAACTGTTCTTCGACCTTTGGCACATTCACAAGCATATCTTTTAATTCCTCCAATACTCACGCTGTTTGTTCTATAATCAATGAAAAATATACATATATAATTTCTGGCTAATGTGTCTACACTTTACTTGGTCCTTGAGAATATTTGTCTGCTCTTTCACAAATTGCAAAATGATAGACCCATTCTCATTTATCATTTCGGCCAAGTTCGAGCTTACCCTTTGACGCTGGCATCAGTACGGTAAAGCCCTTGGACTTCAGCACGTATTTCGTATCTCGAAAACCACGGTCAAGAACGAATTTGTCGCCTTCATTCATTAATTGAAACAAATCATGCGGATCTTCAATAACATTGTTTATAATTTCATTGTCCTTCTAGTTGGCATAAAATTGTCCTGCCATGTGTAGTACTCGTCCGGTTATTTGAGAAATATCAAAAGGCTTACATAAGGAAACCTTTTTTTGGTCCGAGTAAGATTTTCGCTGGCACTCATTATTACTGCTTTTCGGATGGCGAGAATAATGCGCTATACACACTTTATCTTCGTCACTGTCTCACTCTATCACCGGATTCATTATGTTTTGTGTAAACAATTTACTGAAAATTTAAGCAGGCCTTATTATTTACAACAAGTAACTCGCATTGGAAGATTTCGCAATTGGGTGACTTTGTGCTTGCAACAAGTTCACGAAGAGTATACATCAGCGTAAAAAATAGTAGAGTCTGCAGATGAAGCAAATATTTTTTCTCATTGCTTTGGAAAAAGTATCTCCTTCAATGATGTTCTATGTTGGTCCTGTCGCTGTATTCCTTACAAAAGCAGAAAACTGAATGATGGTAATTGATTTCCTGATAATGAAAGAACAGTTTGTGAGAGCGATGATTCTTCGCAATCAAGCGACAATGATACAGAATTCAAAGCTCAGACCCGAGTTGTAACACAAGCTCTTGTGGTGTTTCTATTAAAATTAAGAACAGAAAACTCGAACAAAATGTTTGCTGCAATTTTGCAATTAGAACGAGAGCAGGTTGTTTTACACTATTTCACATCTAACATTAACTCCTTTGAAAAAGGTGTTTTACCCTCACGATTTGGATTAAGTGCTATCTCTAGACGTGACTTAATTGATTTCCACACTACTGATATCTCTAAAATGTTATTCAATTCTGATGATGAGCTATGTTAATTTGTGGCGGTGCATTATGCTCCCCATAAAAAAAAAAACAATAATAAGTATCAGCGAAAATATTACTTGGACCAAGGAAAGTTTCCCTTATGCAAGCCTTTTGATATCTATACAACAACCAGACGAGGACTAGATATGGCAGGACCATTTCATGCGAACCTGAATGACGCTGAAATTATAAACAATTTGATTAAAGATTCGAATGATTTGTGTCAATTAATAAATGAAGGCGACCAATTCGTCCTTGCTTGTTTTTTTCGTGATGCGAAAGATGTACTGGAGTTCAAGGACCGTACTAATGCCAGCATTAAAGGGTAATCAAAAGCAGTTGACATTTGAGGAATCAAGTCAGTCCCGTTTCGTCTTAAAAATTCGGTGGACAGTGGAATCTGTCCATGGAATAATTAAACAAAAACATCGATTACTAAAACATTTAATTGATAGCAAACTACTTCCGAAGGTTGGACTGTATTTTAAAATTGCAGCATTTCTGCACAATCAATTCGGAAAGGAGTTACAATCAGATGCACAGCTTTTAGAAGAAACGAGAATGAAATATCAATTTGATATTTGAAAGTGAAACTTAAAACAGTCAAATTGTGAAACAAAATTGCACAAGAAGGCTTAAAAAGAAGTATGTTTATTAAAAAACCGATTCTCAAAAACAAATACTCAAGAGAGTCAATTTTTGTAACATAGTTGCGCAAAAGGAGTTAAAATTAGAGAAATATGTTTCTAAATAACATTGTGAAACGGTTAATTACAGACAGATATATGACAGTTGAAAAAAGAGGGAGAAAAAAAGAAGAGACAACCAAAACACCTTGCTCTCCTTTCTTTATTCTTTATCCGTCTTTTTTATACTACCAGGATCCAACATGTTTCGAGGCCATTTAGGTTTCCTCTCCAGGGAAATTTTAATAGGAAACTAGTAGGGAATATTTGTATGTTATGCTAATATTAATTATAAAGTAGAATTGAATTTGAAGTTAGTTATTAAGGAAATATTAACATTCCTTTTGTGCAATTTTGTTACACAAACTGACTTTCTTGAGTTTTTGTTTTTAAGAAACGGTTTTTTAATGAACATGTTTCTTTTTAAGCCTTCTTGTGCAATTTTGTTGCACAATTTGACTGTTTTAAGTTTACTTTTATTTTAATGTTGTCGTTCGGTCTTTTTACCGTTCTCAAAAGTACGATTCTTGGTCAACCCAAAAATCAATTTGTTGTCGAAAACACTTTAGCTAACGAAGCTTAGGAGAACGGCTAGTTTCTAAAAAAGCTTATGTTTCAAAGTGTCTCATCCAACGAATGGTTGTCTTTTCTGAGATAGTCAGACCTGAAAATCTTATTTACGGGTTCCTATCAACTCTCACAAGCAGATTCGTACTTTGCCGAAATGATGAATGAGAATGGGTCCATCATTTTGCAATTTGTGAAAGAGCAGGCAAATATTCTAAGGGTCTCGGTTCAGTCAAGGCACATCAGTCGGAAATTATATAGGTGTTTTATTGATTACATGCCAAACAGCATGAGTATTGCAGGAATTAAAAGATACGCTTGTGAATGTGCCAATGGTCGAAGAACAGTTGGCTGCTGTTCCCATATAGCAGCCATTATATTACTTATCACACGCGAGGTACTTGTCGAAAATCGTAAGGCCTGCTGAAATTCTCAGTAAATTGTTTACACAAAACAGTATGAATCACGTGATAGAGGAAGACAGTGACGAAGGTTAAGTGTACATATAGATTATAGCATATTATAGTAAGGTGTATTGTTCAAATCATGCTTACTTTATTGATTTCTAATCCAAAAATGAAGTTGGTTCCCCATTCTCATGGAATTATATACATATTAGGGACCATGCATTTTTATTTATTTTTTTAACCATGAAGTAATCCTTTGATCTTATACCAAAAAATATATGTTACCTTGTACATGAGTATGTTACAGAAAAAATGGCCGTGTAGCCACAAAAAATTCATTACAAAAAAATTGTTACAAAATTACAATAAATGTTTTATCCCTTTCTCGTAGAAGGAATTGATGGCTAAATTTTTTTTATAGTTACCTTAATACCCAATATAACATATATTTAAGCCATCAAAATCGGTTGAGCCAATTTTGAGAAATTCAAATCTTTTGATTTTTCAAAATTTGCTTATAACTTTTGTAAACTTTTTTTTTTAAATTGGCACTTTTGGTAAATTAAATAAGCTTGTGGTAGGAACTTACCCGAAACCATGAACAAAAAACAAGCGGCGGCACTTGACCCATGTTTACTCGGCTACGGCCTTTAATATTGTTTCCCACGAACCTATATCTCCCCTTTTGAGGAACTTGGAAATAAACATTTAAGTCAGAAAATAATTTAGTATTTGTACTTGTATCAAAGACTTTAAGCGTTATAACGAATTAATTTGACCTCAATTTAAACCCCTATGTTAATGTAAAAAAAAATAGTAATTGAAGGTTAATTTTCGATTCAAAACTTTTGCGTTCTATTATTAAAAATTATGAGTGGATCGAGATAAAAATGAGCTAATGATCAAAAGGTAGTTCTTAATTAGCTCTATCGATACAACTAAGGTTGTCTCACCCTACCCTGTCCGCAACCCGTGGCAACCCCTTTAGAGCTCCCAACGATGGCCCGGAGCACTATTGCGCATGTACCAATGAAGCCTTGTCATTGGAGAATAGAGGATAGCTATTTATTATCTGATTTCTATCAATGACGAGCTCTGCTTTACGCATGCGGGGTAGTAGTTCGAGCCTTTGTTCGGAGTACTGTATCCCTTCCGAAGTTCCGTATTTTGGGTGCGTTACCATGCTCATCGAGTTAAAGAAAAAATCTAACGTAAAATTGAAGTTTGAACATACCTCAAACTAAGTAACACGGGTTGCCACCTTTTGTCGTGTTCTTAATATCGGGTAACTCATGTTGAAAATGTAACTGCAATTTTGTACGTCCATGTGAACGTTATTTTTTATTATTATATCATTAAGCCGTTTCCCTTTCGGGGTAGGCGTGAATTGCTCGGTAGGATAGTAGTAATGGGTGGATGGGTATATAGGTATAGGGTAGATAGGTATATAGGTGTAAGGTATAATCTTGTTGCAATGTCAGTCTCACTA
>JAABKJ010012392.1:0-10534 GCA_011634705.1 Andricus grossulariae
GAAAAAAGAATTCTTCCTCTGATCTCTCTAGTAGCTTAGTGGTTAGAGTACCTGACCGGAAATCAGTTGACCTGGTGAACGAATCCCAGCGGAGTGAAAGGAGAAGATCTTTTTTCTGAATAACATTTAATTAAAAATGTTCATTCTCCATTTTGTCTGAAATGACGTCAAAATATTTTCTGTATAAGAGAATATAACTTGGTCGATATTGTAGATTTCCATGTTATGCGTGGATTTAACTTCTCGATCCGTTACCTTCTCCGATGATGATACAGATTTCCAATAAAAATTGATATGAAACATCTTGCTAAAGAGAGCGTAATTTAGAAAAAAGAATTCTTCCTCTGATCTCTCTAGTAGCTCAGTGGTTAGAGCACCTGACCGGAAATCAGTTGACATGGTGTTCAAATCCCAGCGGAGTGAAAGGTGAAGATATTTTTTCTGAATAAAATTTAATTAACTTTTTTGTTGAAAATCTATATTTTTCGATTAAAAAATTAAACTGTTTTGTAGAAAATTCGTATCTTTTGGAAAAAATTTCATCTTTTTTGGTTAAAGCTAGCAAAATATTTTCAAAGACTATATTTTGTGACATTAAAATTTTTTATTCACCAAACTAGCGGAATGAAAATTTGAAAAAGATAATTTTGATAACTCACCTGCTTGAATTTTTGTAGCAGCAGAAGTGAAAGTGCTAGAATCAGATGAACTATACTCCATTGATTCAGGAACATAGATATGATACTCTATCTTCTCTTCTAACTTCTCATCTTTTATATCATTCGTCACAACTTCTGCTTCTGCTATCTCTTCAGTCTCGATTTTCAATTCCTCTTCCTCTTCCTTTTCTTTAATCAAAGCATCATTTTTAACTTCTTCCTTTCCTTCAACTTTTTCCTCATTACTGACGAGATTTTCCTCTCTTGGTCGAAGATTGCCAGAACCAAGACGTCTTGTCATACATTGGCTTGCAGATCTAGATTCAGCGAATTCTGAATTTTCTTTCTGTGTTTCTTCTTCTTTTTCCTCTAAAACTTCCCTGGCAGATATTTGGGATGATTTTTCATTCTCCTTTTTAATTTCCTCCAATTTTTGCACCTCTTTTTGTTCCTGATCATTCCTCATTTCTTCTTGCCTTTCTCCAACTTTTTCCATCTCTTCCTTTTTACCCTCAACTTCTGCCTCCGTTTCACCTTCTTCCTCTTTATTTTCACTCCCAGATGTTGTAACGTAGGCTTTGGTCTTTACAAAAGTGTCTTCTTTAATCACAACCTGTTCCTTAATCATCTCCTCCTGAACCTCCTCTTCTGATACGCCCAAAGATTCGAGACTCTGCTCTTCTTTTATTTCCTCATCTTCATGCTTTCTTAGATTATTCTCATCAGTATCAACCACATTTTCTTCCTTCACATTATCACTTTCTTTATCCTTATTTTCTTCCACAGCTGTAAATGCGTCTTCTTTCCTCTTACTAATTTCGGAATCAGTAAGATTGGTTTCTAACTCTTCCTGAAGTTCCACATTTTCCTTCTCTTTTTCTTTCTCCATCCTCTCTGTAGCTTCTACGCTTTTCATAATTTCATCTTCTTGTTTCTCTATTCTTTTAATAACTTCTAACTTTTCCTTAATCTCCTTTTGTTCCTCCTGTTCCTTTTTCATCATTTCCTCAAACCTCCCCAGTTCGTTCTCATCCTTTCTTTCCTTAACCATCTCCGCCACTTCTTCTTCAAGCTTCCGATCTTCTACCTCGGTTCCTTCACTTTCTAAACCATCCTTCACATTCTCTCCTTTACCTTCCTTATCTTCCTTCCCCTCAACCTCCTCAACTTTTTTCTCATCCTCGATTCTACCATTATCCGATTCCGAATCTAGGCCTCTCTCCTCCATCTTTTCGTCCTTTCCCTCATTATCTGGTTCTGTAATCGAGGCCACACTTCCTGTCTCTTCACTTTCCCTCTTTTCCACTTCCTCGTCCGTCATCTTAAAAGAAGATACCGACAGATCTTGAAGAGAATCCAAATTTAATTCCGGAACAATAGGCATCCCTGGATCCAAAGAAAGACTCACATTCGACTGGTCAGTCATTGTTGTCTCCTTAACCTCATTTGTAGACTCAATAGACCTACCTGTACTTTCTTCCACCTCTAGAGAATTTTCTACAGCACCTGTAGCTTCCAAAACTCCATCAGTGATGCTGGACTCCTTAGTTTCATCCGTAGATTCAGAATCAGTCAATCTCAAAACTTTAGGTGAAGATTCTTCACTATCTTGCGGTTTGCTTTTCTCCTTTAACTGAAGTTCCTCCTCTTCTTTGAGAGCCGCAGTCATCACTTTTAGAACCTTCAATTCTTCCTCATCAATATTCTCTTCCTGGCCTTTCTCTTTCATTAGATTTTCCTTTACCTCCTCAACTTCTTCTATTTCTTTTTTATCCTCTTCTATTTCGTCAGACTCTTCTTTTATCTCCACAATTTCCTTTATTTTCTCCATATTGTTTTTCTGCTTCTTGTCGTCTTCTTTTATCTGAGCGAGATCTTTATCATCTTCCTCCTTAATCTGATCCAAATCTTGATAAGGAATCATCACATCATGCGCAATTTTTATATTCATTAGATCTGTGTCAATTGTAGAACTGCTACTAGAATCGGGTTGAACAACTTCTCCAAAAACTTCTAAATGAGGGTGGGAATCTTCTGAACTCTGAAAAGATTCTTCCTCTTCGCCCAACTTCTTTTCATCTTTATCATCGAGATTTTTACTCTTATTTGGGATCAATTTGGACCGAACTTCACCTTCTTCCACTTCTATTTCAAGAGTATCAGAGTCTGGAGTAGGGATCCTATCAGGAATGATAACAGTAATCACCGAATCTGGGATTTCACAAGGAGAACCTTCTGTTAGCACGTAAGAGAAAGGGATAGATTTTTTAGACGAATTGGAATCATCATCTTCATCTTCCTCTTCCCTTAAATTATCTTCTTTTCTTTCTTTCTTCTCAGTTTCTTCACTTTTCTTCTCTTCCTCTTCGCTTTTATTCTCTCTTTCCTTGCCCAGCTCTTCATTATTATCCTCTTTTATTTTTTCTCCTCTTTCCGTTTCTTCTTTAGTATCGCCAACTTCTTCCCCACCTTTAGCTTCAACCTCACAAATCTTCCCATTTTCCAAAGTATTGCAAATCGCCATCTTCTCTCCCGAATTAGTTTCTATACTCTCTACTTCATTCTTAGGATTTAAAATCTCTACCTTTAATGGTTCGTCCAAAACCGTTTCAATCCTCTTCTCCACTTCTTCCACCTCTTTTAACTTTTCCTTAACACTCACACCCAATTCGACCTTTCCCTCTCCAAGTATGCCTTCAATCCTCCTTTCTGAATCCTCAACCTCCTGGAGTTTGTCCCTTATACTAAATTCAACTTGGTCCTTATCCTTAACCACTTCATTAACCTCGGGATCTAAAAGACTCTCAATCTCTTTTTCTACCTTCTGGATCTCTAGTAACTGTTCCTTTAGTCCTGAGGGACCATCTCGAACCGTTGCTACTTCTTCCTTTGGCTCTAGGGAATCGGGTCTTTGAGGAATATCAAGAGGTTCTGGAGTCACGTTCAAACTATCTCTGAACACTTCTTCCACCTCAGCTTCGACTGCTCCTAATTCTTTAGAAGTTAAAATCATATTCTCAACTGCTGAAAGCTTGATCTCTTCCTCTATAAAACCCATTTTCTTAGCATAATTTCCTTCATCAAGCCTTTTTTTATCATCTGCAACATGCTCTTCCTCCTTTTTATCCCTATTTTCGACATCTTCTCCATCACTTCTATTTCCTACATCACGTCTATCTCTTTTATCATCTCCTTCTACCTTCATTTCCTCCTTCCCTTCCAAATTTGAAGCACTGCCAGAGGTCGAAAGCACCGGCAAGACCAATTCCTCCTTTACTTTCGTTGACCTGGTCACTTCTGGTGATATTAGAGGCAAAACTAAATTATCAGAATCAGTCCTAGAAACACTTCTCGAGTGACTTTTGGAGGAGAAGGGTCTCACAACCGGAAGGGAGACATCTGAAGCTTCCGAAAGCCGATGCCTCAAATCCTTAGCAGAATTTGACCTCCTTATCGGAACCGTGAAGGATGAAGAAATTCCTTCAAGGAGAGTCTGCGTCTCATTTAACCTCGCCTCCAAGACATTTTTAGGCCCTATTGACTCCACCTCTGATTTCAGAGTTTCCACGTCCTCAAGTGAATCATCTGGTGTCTCCGGATCGGAAACCTGCGCCCTTTTCTTCACCTTTCTTGATCTCGAATTCTCCTTCGATTCATTAGATTTTGTACTTTCCTTTAACTCATTGGATCTAGAACTATCCTTTGGATTAGGTTTCGAAATTTCTTTGGAGACAGATTGATCCTTGGATTTAGAGTATTCCTTTGATTTAGAGTGTTCCTTAGAGAAGTTCCTCTTCGAACTCAGGGAATTTTTAAGCTCCTCCACCTTTTCCTTAATGATCGGAGCTGTTTCATCAATAACTTCCTGGACTTTTTCAACGTAAGTTCGCGACTGGAGCTCCTCAAGACTTTTCGTCGTCGCAAACTTTTGCACCACATAATCCTTCACTCTGTCCATACTTAAACCCCTTGAACTTTTCCTCTCTGAGTTTCTCCTTTTTTCTTCCTTCCTCTCACTCCTTTCAGTTCTCTCACTCCTTTCAATCCTCTCACTCCGCTCAGTCCTTTCTCTCCTTTCAGTCCTTTGCCTCCTTTCACTCCATTCACTCTTCTCCAAAGACCTTCTGCTTGTAGTTTTCAAAACTTCTGATTCCATCTCTGTCACCTGATTCCGGAGGTTCCTCCTTTCCCGACTACTAATCCTATTCTTCCTCAACTCACTCTTTATGTCCTTAACCGTATTTCCAGGCAAGGTTGGAATTTGAGAAATGATCTTAGGTCCATTCCTCATTCCCGGACTTTCCCTACAGTCTTCTTTCCTCCTCGAACTCCTTTTTTCAGGGGTCCGGTGTCTTCCAAAATGCTCCGACTTCCTTTTTTCCTTTTCTGTCGCTAATTCTCGAACCTCTTCAGTGGAAATTTTTCTCCCTTCGTCTCCGAAAATGCTTCTATGACGATCGAGGACTTTTGCGGTTTCGTTTAAGGACCAGCCACTGTGGTACACGAGATCTCTGGGGTTTTTTTCTTCCTTGAAGGCATCCCTTCTTCTCAGGACTTCACTCATGTCCCGAAGAGCTTGGAGATTTTTCTCGTCGACTGAAAGGCTTCTGGAAGCGCCATATTGTTCTCGGATGTGGAGAAGCTTTTCGAAGTGGTGTGCTGCGAAGACGTAGATGTCCTCTGGACGGTGGCGAATCACTTCCCTCGTGAGGCCTTCCACGGCTGCTGCCAAACCCTGAGGCACTCGTGGAGCCACCAGGAAGCCTTCAGGAACTTTCATGTCTTCAGTTGAGGTCGCCATTTTGCTGCGATCTTAAAAATATTTTTTTAAATTTCAAATCATGAAATTCGAAGGTACCAGAAAGTTGATACAGAGAGAATTTAAGGGGTCATTCTTCTACCTCGGCAAAAAGAAGGTGATTTTCAAGAATTTTGTTCTCAACAACTACTTTATATAATTAAATAAAATTTTCATAGTTTATTTATGCTGTCTCAAAATTTACAGAAACAATTCTTTTACATGAAATTATAATTTAACTTAGGTTTATTTAACAATAAACTAAGTGTTTAAGAAAAGGCATGTCCACTGTGCGCATGATATCTCCAATCAGCATCATCTGAAACAAATAAATCAGTAATTTTTTTTATTAGTATGACCATAGCTCTAGAGTGACAAAGCAGATTTTTTTTATTTTGCAAAATAAAAAAATGGCGGCAGTTTGAACAAAAAATTTCAAAAAATCGTGTTTTTCTGCTCTTTTTTTGTTAATTTAACTATGATAAAATTAAAAATTTGAAGAACTGCTTCGTCACTCGTTAGATATTTATGTTTAGAATAAACGTTGAAAATTCAAAAGTAATCGTTTGAAATTTTTTTTGAGAAATCGCGCGCGCAGAGGTCAAGAACGTTGTTTCGAGAAAAACGCGTTTAAAGTTTACGGAACATAAAAATTATAAGAAAAAGTTACTTACACTTAATCAGCGATCCCTGCTCCATATAAATTCTTAGAAGTGCAATATTTTCTTCACATATACACATTTAAAAATAAACAGCAATAATTCCGGATATACATAGAAAGCCACCATAGTGTTTTTTTATAATATAGTGTTTTTTATATATAAAAACCCACACATAGAAAAGCCACCGCTGAACCATAAGCAGCCGCGTTCGGATGCTCTACTCAAGCGCTCAGCTCTCTACGCGCTCTTGTTCCAAGCTTACAAAAGTATAGAAAGACTCCGAATTTCTGTGTGAAATTTTTATATGATATTTCTGAATATATAACTTGTTGAAAAATGCAACAAAAAAATAGATTTTTCAAAAGTGAGACAGTAGAATGACCCCTTAAAAGACTTGCAGGTATCACAACGGTTCTGTCATTCTTGTATACTAAACATTTTTTTTTAGCTAGCTTTGAAAAATCTTTTGAAGACTTCAACACTTTCTGCTGGTAAAAACAAATCAGAAAAAAATTCGAGAAAAACAAAGATTGAAAAATAAATAAACAACAGAATTGAAAAATGCTCATGTTTGAATTTTTTCATGCATTTTTATCAGCAGATAGATTTTGATTCCTTATTATCATCAATTTGTGTCTAGTGTATTCTTTTCAGTACAGAAGCGAAAGAAAAACCAAGCCATATAACAATCAAATTAATTTTAATTTATTAGAGTGTCCTAATATACAATGTTAAAAATGTTTGCAATTTTAGTATACACGGGCATATTAAATTTCCTATATGTTTCCTGAATTCATTACACTTTGTAATTTTAGTATACTTACGTATACTAAATTTCTTTTATGAAGTTATATGTATACTGAATTTATTAAGTGTACAATAAGTTTCTTTCACTCATATGAATTTTATAGTTTCTGTATACTAAAATTCACATACGTGCTTACTATATTCAGCTGCGCAAGTGTGTTCTGATTAATGCGAGTCCGGCAACGTGGCCGGTGGCATTTGTTTGAGATCTTTGTAATGCTAAAAGCTAACCATATGATATGAAGTAGCTTAACCATATGATTATTTGAGAATTAAAACTTTGTCCTTTAATTTAATTTTTCTTCTGATCAAGTTTACAGATGATGAAGACGGAACCCACACGAAACGGAACGCGTATACTGAATTTAGTATATGCGTGTACTAAATTTCGTATACATGCATACTGAATTTAGTATACGCGTATACTAAATTTCATGTACGTGTATACTAAATTCAGTATATGCATATACTGAATTTACTGTACGCCGGTATACTAAATTTAATTTCATGTTGTGCATTCTTGCTTCCATTACATGTATACTAAATCTGGTACATACTTTCCTTTGATCCGCCCTTTCTTTAAAAAAATCGATTCATTTTTATACATTTTTTCATTGAATTTACAGAAAATCTTATATGATTTGAGAACGTTGCAGGAAATTCCAGTAAATTCAATATGAATGACACAATTTGTTCCACTTATTTACAATTCTTTGAAATTAGAAGAATTTCTTCATTGACATTTGAAAAACATAAAAAATACATTTTCCATGTATTCCTAGATAAACTATTCATCAAGGTAGAATTAAATTTGACTATTTGAATTTGATTTGAATTTTCTGTAAGGCTCCATTTGCGAAGTTTTCTGGACATATTTGACACATAAATGTATTAAATTATTTTGCTTTTATATCAAAATTTTATTTTAAAAGTTCCAGAGTAAGAAAAGTGTGACATTTATGTTCATGATGAAATTTAGCACAAAATTATAAATTTTGTTAGTTGTATTACAAATTTAAGCTTTTCTTTAGATATTGAATTTGCAGGGTATTTAAATCAGTTCGTGCTCGAATAATCCTGTAAATTTCACTTTGGTCGCAGGATTTTTCTTCTGATATAAATATTTGATTAAATTTTCAATATTTTCGCTAATCGTGAATAGTGACTTAAAAATCATCAGTTGAAAATTCAATTGTTTGGTTGACAAATTCTGTATTTTGTTGAAACTTCATCCTTTGTGGTAGAAAATTAATCTGCTTGGTGACTAATTCACCTTTTTGGTTGAAAAATCATATATTTTGTTACAAATTATTCTTTTCTGGTAGAAAATTAATCTTTCAGGTTGAAAATTCAAACCCTGAGTTGAAAATTAGTTTTTTTTTATTGAAAATTAACTTGTTTGACTAAAAATTTTAATAAATTTGTTGTCGAAATTTTTTTCTCACGATAGACATTTAATCTCTTGGGTGGAAAATCTGTCTAATCTTATGAAAATTTGTCTTTTTTTTTTGTTAAAAAATTAACCTTTTTGGTAGAAAATTCAACTATTAGGTGGAAAATTCTATTAAAAATTATAATATCTGGTTAAAAATTCATGTACATTGTTAAAAACTTTTCTTTTTTGGTATAAAATTAATCTTTTTGGTTAAAAATTTCATTTCTTTGGCTGAAAATATTTTTTTTTATTGAAAATTAATTTTTTGAACTAAATATTTAACCATTCCATTCTTCATCGATTTTTTTTTTATAAGCATTCAATCTTTTTGTTTAAAAATTGATCTGTTTGGTCGAAAATTCAACTATTTCGTTGAACATTTATTTTATTTACTTAAAAACTTATTTCTTTAACTGAAAATTAAACTATTCAATTCTTTGTTGAAAATTTATCTTTTTAGTTGAAAATTAATTTATTTTGTTGAAAATTTGTCCTTTTTTGATAGAAAATTAACCCTTTTGGTAGTAAATTCACCTAATTCTTTTTATTTTGATAGAAAAAATGTTTTTTTGTTAAAAATTTCATTTTTCTGATTGAAAATTATTTTTTTCTATTCGAAATTAATTTTTTAACTAAATATTTAACCATTCCATTTTTCATCGATTTTTTTATAGGTAATTAATTAATTTTATTTGGTTAAAAACTTACTTCTTTAACTTTAAGTTAACTATTCTATTTTTTTTAATTTATTTTTTTTTTAGTTGAAGATTGATCTCTTTTGTTGAAAATTTGTCTTTTTTAGTAGAAAATTCATCTTCTGTGTTGAAAAATCAACTATTTGGTTTAAAAACATTTTTTTTATTGAAGATACATAATTTTAGTTAAAAGTTAATTTCTTTGGTTAAAAATTTAACAAATTTGGTTGAAAATTCGTTTTCATTTCCTGCTGAAAATAAATTTAAAAAAATGAAAATGTAGCTATTCTCTTTTTGCTAGAATGTTGACCTTTTTATCTGAAAATTCACTTATTTTGTTGAAAAATTGTCTTTTTTAGAAGTAAAGTCAATTATTTCGATAGAAAATGCATATTTTTGAGATGTAAATTCAACTTTTTTTTTCAAAATTCGTCTTTTTAAAAATTTTTCTTGGTTAAAAATTCAACTCTTTTGTTAAGAATTAATTTTTTTTATCAAAGATTCATCAGTTTGATCAAAAATTTAACTATTTTGTTGAAAATTCATTTTTCTTGGTTGAAAATTATTTATTTTAACTAAAAATGTTAAATTAAAATTTTACAAGAATAAATCTTTGATTTTCTTGAGCCTATTATGCACGCAAATGTGGCCTTCTTTGTCGCTGTCCTTTAACTTAAACTGAATTCAATTTTAGTTAAAAATTTTATTATTTGGTTGAAAATACAAATGTTTTCTTGAAAATTCGTCTTTTACTTAACTTTTTGTTGAAAATTCCTATTTTTAGGTTGAAAATTAAACTGTTATGTAGAAAAATCGTCTTTTTTTTAACTTGGTAGAAAATTCAAAATTTTGGTAGGAAATTCAACTATTTGGTTTAAAAAAACTCTTTTTGGTTGAAAATTTAACTGCTTTGTAGAAATGCTGTCTTTTTGCCTAAAATTCAACAAATTAATTGCAATTTTTTCTTTCCACTGAAAAATGTTTAAAAATTTACATTTTGGGGTCGAAAATTAAACTGTTTTGTGGGCAATTCGTTTTTTTGGCATGAAATTTTAACAATTTAGTTCAAATTTGTTTTTTTTCTTGACTGGAAAATCTTTCTTGGTAGAAGATTCATCTCTTTGGTTGAAAATTGAACTATTTTATTGAAAATTCGTTTTTTTTTTTATTTTGCAAATGAACGTTTATGTTGAAAATTCACATTTTCAGGTTGAAACTTTAACTGTATTGTAGAAAATTCGTTTTTTTTTGGCTTGAAAATTCAACAATTTGATACAAATATCAACTATTTATTCGAAAATTTAAATGTTTAGTTATAAATCATGTTTTTGTTGAAAATTCAAATTTGTTTTTTTGACTGAAAAATCTGTTTTGATTACAAATTCATCTCTTTTGTTGCAATTTTTTTTTGCAAATCAACCTCTTTGTTGAAAATTTCTCTTTTTTGTTTGGAAATTCAAGAATTTGGTACAAAATTC
>JAABKJ010012393.1:0-10534 GCA_011634705.1 Andricus grossulariae
AATTTTCAACCAAACTGTTTCATTTTTAACCAAAAAGAATGAATTTTCAACCAAGAAGATTAATTTTCTACCAAAAAAGACGACTTTTCACCTATAAAAGATCAATTTCAATTAAAAATATCAATTTTGAACCAAAACATAATTAGCTACATTTTCATTTCAACGAATTAATTCTTAACTTAAAAACAACGAGTTTTCAACAAAAATGATTAATATTTAAATGGGATACTTGAATTTTCATTTAAAAAGATGAATTTTCAAAATTAGAGATTAATTGTCTACTAAAAAAGATGATTAAAAAAATAGATGAATTTTTAACAAAACTGATGAATTTTCAACTAAAATGGTGAATCTTCAACTGGAATAGTTTAATTTTAAATTAACAAAAAATTATTTTCAACTTAAATCATGAATCTTTGACTGGAATAGTTGAATTTTGAACTAAATAAATGAATTTTCAACCAAGAAGATTAATTTCTAACGAAGTGATATAGTTATATTGTAGATAAATTTTTAGCTAACAAAATTAATGTTCAACCAAACTGATGAATTTGTAACTAAAATAATGAATATTTAACTGAAATAGTTGAATTTTTAACAAAATAGTTGCATTTGCAATAAAACAATTAAAGTTACAACCAAAGAGTAGAGACTTTTTAATGAAACACGAAATATTTTGTTGAAAATTCAATTATTTTGGTAGAAAATTTAAAAACTCAATTGAAAGTTGATCAACTTTGTTATAAAATTAATTTTTTTGGCTGAAGATTCACGTCTTTTGTTGAAAATTTAGCTATTTTGTTGATAATATATATTTTTGAATTGAAAAATAGTATTTTTTTAATGCAAATTTAACTATGTTGTTGAAAATTTAGCTTTTTGGTTGAAAATTGATCTTTTTTAACTAAAAATTCGTTTTTTTTGTCGTAGAAAATTGCTCTTTTTGGTCGAAGATTCAACTTTTTTTTTTGAAAATTCAATTATTTTGGAAGAAAATTTAAAAACTTAATTAAAAGCTGATCGACTTTGTTCAAAAAATAATTTTGCTCGCTGAAGATTTTTGTTAAAAATTGAACTATTTTGTTGATAACATATATTTTTGAATTGAAAATTAGTATTTTTTAAATGCAAATTTAACTATGTTGTTGAAAATTGATCTTTCTGGTTGAAAATTGATCTTTTTTAAACTGAAAATTCGTTTTTTTTTGTAGATTTATTTTTTTAATGTAAAATTATTTTTTTAATGCAAATCTAACTATGTGGTTGAAAATTGATCTTTTTGGTTCAATATTCAACTATTTTGTTGAAAATTCAATTATTTTGGAAGAAAATTTAAAAACTTAATTGAAAGTTGATCGACTTTGTTAACAAAATAATTTTTTTGGCTGAAGATTTTTGTTGAAAATTTAACTATTTTGTTGATAATTTATTTATTTTTTAAAATGAAAATTAGTATTTTTTAAATGCAAATGTAACTATTTTGTTAAAAATTTATCTTTTTGGTTGAAAATTAATCTTTTTTAAAGTGAAAATTCATGTATCTCACTGAAAATTCGTTTTTTTTTTTGTAGAAAATTTACCTTTTTGGTCGAATATTCAACTATTTTCTTGAAAATTCAATTATTTTGGTAGAAAATTAAAAAACTTAATTGAAAGTGGATCTACTTTGTTAACAAATTATTTTTTTTGGTTGAAGATTTTGTTTGAAAATTTAACTATTTTGTTGATAATTTATTTATTTTTTTAAATGTAAAATTATTTTTTAAATTAAAATTTAACTATGTGGTTGAAAATTGATCTTTTCGGTTGAATATTCAACTTTTTTTTTGGAAAATTCAATTATTTTGGAAGCAAATTTAAAAACTTAATTGAAAGTTGATCGACTTTGTTACAAAATTAATTTTTTTGGCTGAAGATTTTTGTTGAAAATTTAACTATTTGGTTGATAATTTTATTTTTTTTTTAATGTAAAATTATTTTTTTAATGCAAATTTAACTGTGTGGTTGAAAATTGATCTTTTTGGTTGAATATTCAACTATTTTGTTAAAAATTCAATTATTTTGGTAGAAAATTAAAAAACTTAAATGAAAGTTGATCAACTTTGTTAAAAAATTAATTTTTTTGGCTGAAGATTCACGTCTTTTGTTGAAAATTTAACTATTTTGTTGATAATATATATTTTTAAATTGAAAAATAGTATTCTTTTAATGCAAATTTAACTATGTGGTTGAAAATTTATCTTTTTGGTTCGAAATTGATCTTTTTTAAACTGAAAATTCATGTACTTTACTCAAACTTCGTTAATTTTTTGTAGAAAATTTATCTTTTTGATTGAATATTCAACTATTTTTTTTTAATTCAATTATTTTGGAAGCAAATTAAAAAACTTAATTGAAAGTTGATCGACTTTGTTACAAAATTAATTTCTTTGGCTGAAGATTTTTGTTGAAAATTTAACTATTTGGTTGAATATTCAACTATTTTGTTAAAAATTCAATTATTGTGGAAGAAAATTTAAAAACTTAATTGAAACTGATCGACTTTGCTACAAAATTAATTTTTTTGGCTGAAGATTTTTGTTGAAAATTCAACTATTTTGTTGAAAATTCAATTATTTTGGAAGAAAATTTAAAAACTGAATTGAAATCTGATCGACTCTGTTACAAAATTATTTTTTTTTTGGCTGAAGATTTTTGTTGAAAATCTATTTTTTTATATCTAATCTAAACTATTTGGTTGATAATTTATTTTTTTTAATGTAAAATAATTTTTTTATTTCAAATTTAACTATGTGGTTGAAAATTGATCTTTTTGGTTCAATATTCAACTATTTTGTTGAAAATTCAATTATTTTGGAAGAAAATTTAAAAACTTAATTGAAAGTTGATCGACTTTGTTAACAAAATAATTTTTTTGGCTGAAGATTTTTGTTGAAAATTTAACTATTTTGTTGATAATTTATTTATTTTTTAAAATGAAAATTAGTATTTTTTAAATGCAAATGTAACTATTTTGTTAAAAATTTATCTTTTTGGTTGAAAATTAATCTTTTTTAAAGTGAAAATTCATGTATCTCACTGAAAATTCGTTTTTTTTTTTGTAGAAAATTTACCTTTTTGGTCGAATATTCAACTATTTTCTTGAAAATTCAATTATTTTGGTAGAAAATTAAAAAACTTAATTCAAAGTTGATCGAATTTGTTAAAAAATTAATTTTGTTGGCTGCAGATTCATCTCTTTTGTTAACAAATTAACTGTTTTATTGATAATTTGTTTTTTAATTAATTTTTAAAAATGTAAATTCTACTGTGTGTTTGAAAATTCATTTTTTTATCGAAAATTTATCTTCTTGGTTGAAAATTTATCTTTTTGGTTGAAAATTGATCTTTTTGGTTGAAAATTGATCTTTTTTTAAACTAAAAATTCATGTATGTCACTGAAAATTCGTCTTTCTTTTGGTAGAAAATTCATCTTTTTGGTTGAAAATTTAACTGTTTGGTTGGTGAATATTCAACTGTTTTGATGAAAATTCAATAATTTTGGAATGAAACTTAAAAACTTTAACTACTTAATTTTTGGTTAAAAATTGGTCTTTTTTAAACTAAAAATTCATGTATTTCACTGAAAATTCGTCTTTTTTTCGTATAAAATTTATCTTTTTTGGTTGAATATTGATCTATTTTTTTGAAAGGTCAATTATTTTAGCAGAAAATTTAATAAGTGAATTGAAAGTTGATCTACTTTGTTAAATTTTTTTTTTTTAATTTCTTTGTAAGAAAAAATTTTTTTGGCTGAATATTTATCTTTCCTGCTGAAAGCACGTTTTTTCGTTTGCTGAAAATTAACCTTTTTAAACTGTAACTTTAACTATTTCATTTTTGGTTGAAAATTGATCTTTTTTAAACTGAAAATTGTTTTTTTTTTTTTTTTTTTGTAGAAAATTTATCTTTTTGGTTGAATATGAAATATAATATAGACATTTCAACTAAAAATAGTTTGATTTTCTTATTGTGTTCTAAGAATTCATTTAAAAATCATCAGAAAATGTACTAATTGTGATTTTTGGTAGCCCCCCCCCCTCTCCAATTAATAACGTATTTTATTAGCAATCGCTAATTCGAAAAAACGATACATAATTAAATCTATAAACCGAGGAAAAAATTACATATTTTAATTGTGAAAACAATATGAAAAGGATCAAACCTAACCTTTCCATTAACCTGCATAATCGGATTTTCTGTATCAATTCCAATCATATCAAGTTTGAGTCTTTCGTTGCCAAACATGTTGTTCTCGACGCAATTGGGAAATTCGACGTAAACCAAAATTTCTTCTTCATCCTCTGGCAATTCCTCATCTTCAGAAACTTCATCACCATCGTACATTTTGTCTATTTTTTTCCAGAACACAATATTGCACTTTAAACTTTCTCTACTTTTTCTTGATAAATTAGATCCATTATATCTTGGAAATTGCACAAAATATATAATTTTTTATAGTAAAAATTTATTAAAAACACTTGTTTCTTTATACAAAAAAGACATCAAAAAACGTCAACAAAAATAGCCGCATGCATGTACAAACCAGTGCTGCCAATCCTCCCAATTCTTAAATCTTTTCGTATTGCGCATGCGTTACACTGGTAAGCGGATTGGTTGGCGTTGGCGCGCTTATTTGAAACGATTGAATGTTCAAGTCAATCATTCACAACAAATAAATGATGGATTTGAAATTTAAAGGAAGGAATACCTTTTTTTACAACAAAAGTCAATCTAAAACATTTCACAACATCTTTATGTACCTGGAAATTATTATTTGTTTTAAACAATTAGTTTTCATATTTCATCATTTTAAATAAACGCGCCAACTGTAACCGACTCAGGCTGGCCACTCGTGAAAAACTTAAAACACGTTTGCGTGATTCTGCTCGGAAAGACCACGTTTTACTCCGTTATGGTAAGTTTATTTTTTAATTTGTTATTATAGGTGAATTTTAATTTCGATAAATTATTTACCTGCAAAAAAAGATAATGAAGAATCTGTTTTATTTATTCTTCATTGAATGCCTATGTTGTTTACTGCTCTTGCAAGAAAAATGCTTTTCTAACCTCAAATTTTATTTCTGGATTTTGAGATTATTTTAAAGAGGTGTTGAGCCGTGTAGAGTTTATTTTACAGTATTTTAGATATTTCGCAGAGTTTTTTATAAACATTATTTCCATTGTGGTAAATTGAATAACAATGTGAACAGAATTTTCGTTCTTTTGGACAACAACAATAATGCTTTCCTAACCTAAAATGTTTCTACACTTGAATCACTTGTTTATTATCAATATATTTGACACAAGTTTTTACTATTGTTTGATTTCGAGTGATTAATTTGAATCTAATTCGATGTCCTTTATTCTAATGTATAATGTGCCCTAATTTTTCATTTCATCATTTTCATTTTATCTAAAAATTTCAGGGAATTTTATCGAGAGCGTGGCTAATTTTTTTTTTTTAATTGCAATATAAAATTAAGTAACAATGATTTTTCATTTGCTAAATAAGCCTTATATTACTATATTAAACTAGTTTGTTGAAAATTAGTTTTTTTTTTGTTTGTAAATAATTTTTTTACTTGAAAAATTCAACTCATGTTGAAAAGTCGTCTTTTTTGCTTGAATTCGACTTTTTATTGAAAATTAACATCTTTTTTGGTTGAAATATAAGCTCAAGTTTAAATTCTATCAACAAGAAGTTGAAAACTTTCCTTAAAAATTAATCTTTTTGGTTGAAGATTCATAATTTTTATTGAAAATTCATCTCTTTGGCTGAAAAATGTGCTTTTTTGTTGAAAATTCGTTTTTTGTTTGGCTGAAAATTAATTTTCTTTACTGAAAATTTAACTATTTCGGTTAAAAGTTGAACAATTTTTTTATAATATTTTTTTAACGGAAAATGTAACTATTCCAGTTGAATATTCGATCATTTTAGTTAAAAAATAATCTCTTTGTTTGAAAATTAATTTTACGATCAACAATTTATTTGAAAGTGTAACTATTTGTTTGAAAAGTAGTTTATTTTTTTTATTTTTTGTTCAATTAAAAATTGAATATTATATAATTAATCATTAATATTATATAATTAAATATTCAATCATTTTAGTTAAAAATTCATCTCTTTGGTTAAACATTAATTTTTTCATCTGAAAAGTTAATTATTCAATTTTTAAGAGACAGTTAAAGATTCTTGATTTTAGATCAAAATTCATCTTTTTTGTTTAAAATTAAACTATTCCAGTTGAAGATTCATCATTTTAGTTGAAAATTCATCACGTTGGTTGAAAATTCAATTATTCTAGTTAAAGGTTTATCATTTTAGTTAAAAATTCATATTTTTGGTTGAAAATTCAAGTATTCCAGTTGACGATTCATAATTTTAGTTGAAAATTCATCACTTTGTTTGAAAATGTGAGTCTTTTTTTGAAAATTAGTTTTTTTGGTAGAAATTAATCTTCTTTGTTGAAATTCATCACGTTGGTTGAAAATTCAATTATTCCAGTTCAAGATTCAAGATTTTAACTGAAAATTCATCTTTTATGTTTAAAATTAAAATATTCCAGTTGAAGATTCATCAGTTTGGTTGAAAATTAATCTTTTTGTTGAAAATTCATTTATTCTAGTTAAAAATTCGTCATTTTAGCTGAAAATTCATATCTTTGTTTGGACTTTAATTTTTTGAACTGTAAATTTAACTATTCCATTTTTGGTTGAAAATAGATCTTTTTCAGTTCAAAATTCAACTATTTAGTTGAAAATTGGTCTTTTTTAGTTGAAAATTCATGTATTTTGTTGAAAAATCGGCTTTTCCAGTAGAAAATAAATCTTCTTGTTTGAAAATTTATATTTTTGTTCAAAAATTCATCTTTTTTTTTTAATTTATCTTTTTGTTTTGAAAGTTGAACTACTTGGTTGAAATTTAAACTCTTTTGTTGAAAACTCATCACTTTGGTTGAAAATTGATTTTTTTAACTGAAAATTTAACTACTCCATTTTTGGTTAAAAGTAGATCTTTTTTAGTTTAAAATTAAAGTACTCGGCCGAAAATTGGTCTTTTTTAGTTGAAAATTAAACTACTTTGTTGAAAATTGATCTTTTTGGTTGAAAATTGATTTTTTTAGTTCAAAATTAAACTATTTGGTTAGAAATTTATATATTTTGTAGAAAATTTGTCTTTTTTGGCAGAAATTAAATTTCTTGGTTGAAAGTTAATCTTTTTGTTGGAAATTCAATTATTCCAGTTAAATATTCAGGATTTTAGTTGAAAATTCGTCTTTTTTGTATAAAAATTAAACTATTCCATTTTTGGTTGAAACAGATCTTTTTTAGTTCAAAATTAAACTATTTGGTTGATAATTGGTATTTTTTAGTTGAAAATTCATGTATTTTGTTGAAAAACCGACTTTTTCTGATAGCAAATGAATATTCTTGTTTAAAAATTCTTCTTTTTTGAAAATTCATCTTTTTGTTTGAAAATTAAACTACTTGGTTGAAATTTAAACTCTTTTGTTAAAAATTCATCACTTTGGTGGAAAATTGATCTTTTTTAGTTCAAAATTGAACTATTTGGTTGAAGATTTATCTTTTTAATCGAAAATTTATATATTTTGTAGAAAAGTAGTCTTTTTTGGTAGAAATTAATCTTCCTGCTTGAAAATCAATATTTTAGTTGAAAATTCAATTATTTCAGTTAAAGATTCTTGATTTTAGTTGAAAATTAATCTTTTTTGTTTAAAATGAAACTATTCCAGTTGAAGATTCATCATTTTAGTTGAAAATTCATCTTTTTGGTTTAAAAGTCAAGTATTCCAGTTGAAGATTCATAATTTTAGTGGAAAATTCATCACTTTGTTTGAAAATGTAAGTATTTTTTTGAAAATTAGTTTTTTGGTAGAAATTAATCTTCTGGGTTGAAAATCAATCTTTTTGTTAAAAATTCAATTATTCCAGTTAAAGATTCATGCTTTTAGCTGAAAATTTATCTTTTTTGTTTAAAATTAAACTGTTCCAGTTGAAGATTCATAATTTTAGTTGAAAATTCATCACTTTGTTTGAAAATTAATCTTTTTGTTGAAAATTCAATTATTCCAGTTAAAGATTCGTCATTTTAGATGAAAATTCATCTCTTTGGTTGAACTTAAGTTTTTTTAACTGAAAATTTAAATATTCAATTTTAAAAAGACAATTCTCTTTTTTTAGTTGAAAATTCATGTATTTTGTTGGAAATTCAATTATTCCTGTTAAAGATTCATGAGTTTAGTTGAAAATTCATCTCTTTGGTTGAAAAATATATTTTTTAACTGAAAATTTAAATGTTCAATTTTTCATAGATTTTAGTTGAAAATTCGTGTATTTTTTTGAAAATTAGCTTTTTTGGTAGAAATTAATGTTCTGGGTTGAAAATTATCTTTTTGTTGAAAATTCAATTATTCTTGTTAAAGATTAGTCATTTTAGTTGAAAATTCATCTCTTTGGTTTAACAATAATTTTTTTAACTGAAAATTTAATTATCTAATTTTTAATAGGCAATTTATCTTTTTTAGTTGAAAATTCATTTAGTTTGTTGAAAATTCGTCCTTTTTGGTAGAAATGACCTTTTTGGTTGAAAATTCAACTATTCCAGTTAAAGAATCATTATTCTAATTAAATATTCATCTCTTGGGCTTAACACTAATTTTCTTAACTGAAAATTTAACTGTTTAATTTTGTGTTGACAGTTTATATTTTTTAGTTGAAAATCCGTATATTTTGTTAGAAATTCGTCTTTTTTGGTAGAAATTAATCTTGTTGGCTGAAAATCAATCTTTTTGTTGAAAATTCCATTATTCCAGTCAAAGATTCTTGATTTTATTTGAAAATTCATCTTTTTTGTTTAAAGTTAAACTATTCCAGTTGAAGATTCATTATTTTAGTTGAAAATTCATCAATTTGTTTGAAAATTAATCTTTTTGTTGAAAATTCAATTATTCCAGTTAAAGATTCATGATTTTAGCTGAAAATTCATCTTTTTTGTTTAAAATTAAACTATTCCAGTTGATGATTCATAATTTTAGTTGAAAATGCATCACTTTATTTGAAAATGTAACTCTTTTTTTTTTTAATTAGTTTTTTTGGTAGAAATTATTCTTCTTGTTTGAAATTTCATCTTTTGAAAGTCTTTTGTTAAAAATTCATCACTTTGATGGAAAATTGATCTTTTTTAGTTCAAAATTGAACTATTTGGTTCAAAATTGAACTATTTGGTTCAAGATTTAACTATTTGGTTGAAATTTGATCTTTTTAGTTGAAAATTCATATATTCTGTAGAAAATTGATCATCTTGGTAGAAATTAATCTCACTGGTTGAAAATCAATATTTTAGTTGAAAACTCGATTATTCTAGTTAAAGATTCTTGATTTTAGTTTAGAATTAATCTTTTTTTTTGTTTAAAATTAAACTTTTTCAGTTGAAGATTCGTCATTTTAGTTGAAAATTCATCAATTTGGTTGAAAATTAATCTTTTTATTAAAAATTCAGTTATTCTAGTTGAAGACTCATCATTTTAGTTGAAAATTGATATATTTGGTTTAAAATTCAAGTATTGCAGTTGAAGATTCATAATTTTAGTTAAAATTCATCACTTTGTTTGAAAATGTAGCTATTTTTTCGAAATATATATATTTTTTTTTTGAAACTTATCTTCTTGGTTGAATATTAATCTTTTTGTTGGAAATTCAATTATTCCAGTTAGTGATTCATTATTTTAGTTGAAAATTCATCTCTTTGGTTAAAAAATAATTTTTTAAAGTGAAAATATAAATATTCAATTTTTAAAAGATTTTAGTTGAAAATTCGTGTATTTTGTTGGAAATTCGTCTTTTTTAGTAGAAATTAATCTTCTTGGTTAAAAAAATCAATCTTTTTGTTGAAAATTCAATTATTCCAGTTAAAGATTCATGATTTTAGCTGAAAATTCATCTTTTTTATTTAAAAATAAACTATTCCAGTTAAAGATTCATCATTTTAGTTGACAATTCACCAGTTTGGTTGAAAATTAATCTTTTTATTCAAAATTCCATTATTTTAGTTAACGATTCATCATTTTAGTTGAAAATTGATCTTTTTGATTCAAAATTCCAATATTCCAGTTGATGATTCATAATTTTAGTTGAAAATTCATCAATTTCTTTGAAGATTTAACTCTTTTTTTGAAAATTAGTTTTTTTTTGTTATTCTTGTTAAAGATTCACGATTTTAGTAGAAAATTCATCTCTTTGGTTGAAAATTAATTTTTTTAAATGAAAATTTGAATATTCAATTTTTAAAAGACAATTCTCTTTTTTTAGTTGAAAATTCATGTATTTTGTTGGAAATTCGTCGTTTTTGGTAGAAATTAATCTTCTTGGCTGAAAATCAATCTTTTTGTTAAAAATTCAGTTATTCCAGTTAAAGATTCATGCTTTTAGCTGAAATTTTATCTTTTTTGTTTAAAATTAAACTGTTCCAGTT
>JAABKJ010012394.1:0-10533 GCA_011634705.1 Andricus grossulariae
CAAGGAGAAAGAAAAGGAGGAAAGGTATCAAGACCTTAAAAGGGAGCTGCAACGACTGTACCCAAAATATTCGGTACTAGTAATTGTCCTTCTGAAAGGTGCTCTCGGAGGTGCGAAACTATCACTGGTTCATAACCTTAAAGCCATACCCGCGTGGCAGAAATATACCACGGCACTTGCGAGATGGATGCAGAAAGCTATCATCCTTGGGTCGCTTCGTATCCTCAAAACACACGAGGGTTTCGCCGGCCTGTCGTTGTGATTTTGTCGTGTCCTGTGACCACCTATCTCACGGTTGTGAGACGCGGCCATGAATGGGATTTACTGCGGTCCTACTGAGAGCCGATGTCATTTTTTAGATGGCAGTAGCTCCCAGTGGACCCTGCGGTGGTTTTGAACCTTATTTTTTAATTATATATATGTTTACTATATATTATATATATTAAAAGAAAAATTTTTAAAGGAAGAAAATGTAATTTTTCATGGATTATTAAGGGTGAAATGGGGAAAATGTTTATTTTATGGGCACAATTTTTCATATTTGTATAATAACATTTTTTATGTAATTTTCCACTTAAATCTTCATTTTCCTTTCATAAAATTCAGAATAGACACTTCAAAATTACTCTTTAGTATCTTAAGGGGTGAGTTTTGGCAAAGTTGGGGGTAAATTGAATTTTTAATAAATTTTTTCAAGCTTCGTACTACTCACATGGTAGTTTTACATCATCGTTGTTAAGTTTTTACGATTCTTTTTAAATTTCATGGACTTACTTTGTTTTTAATACTTTGGGGTACTTTAAAGATCGTGCCCTACCTCTAAACATTTAAAAAAAAATCTAAACATATTAGGAAAATTTGTTTTCACCAAAAAACACAAAATGAAGGGGGTGAGACTTTGAAAAATCAGAAAAATGATATTCATATATTCAATATATATTAGATATATTAAAAGAAAAAGTTTCGAACAAACAAAATGTAATTTTTTATGGATTATTGAGGATGAAATGGGGAAAAACGCATATTTTAAGGGAACTATTTTTCATATTTGTATAATAAAATTTTCTATACAATTTGCCACTGAAATTTTCATTTTACTTTCATAAAATTCAGAAAAGACACTTAAAAGTTACTTTTTAGTGTCTTGGCAAAGATGGAGTTAAATTAAATGTCTAAAAAAAATGTTCAGGCTTCGTACTGCTCACATGGTAGTTTGACATCATTGTTGTAAAGATTTACGATTCTTTTCAACATTCAAGGACTTACTGAATTTTCAACACTTTGGAGTACTTTAAAGGTCGTGCCCTCACTCTAAACATTCTTTTAGAAATCTCAAAAAATCAGGAAAATTTTTTTTTCACCAAAAGACACAAAATGAGCGTGTGAGACTTTACAAATCAGAAAAATAATGGCTTTGTACCACCCTATTAAACACATAACGTCGATTCCACGTTACCCACAAAGAAATGTCCTTGTCAAAAGACATTCAAACAATAAAAAGAACTCGCGATAAAGCTTCAAGTGATTGAAAAAAAATGATAAAGGTCAAGTACAGTTACCTGAAAAAACTTGGCAACAAGCTAAAGTTTTAGAACGTGAAGATAATCCTAGAGCTTATACAATTTTAACCGAAAAATACACTCTTCTAACAAGAAACAGACGTTATTTAAGAAATAGGCTAAATAGAAGTTTTGTTTCTAATCCAGAAATTGTCTACGATTCATCAGTTATATCGAATCATTGTGTATTACCCTTTCAATAACAACCTGTTAACGAGTAGAATGATGAAAAAAATGGTATAGGCAATAAAATTTAGCCTTTAGAGATTCCTAGATTAGAAAGAAAAATCTATACTAAAAAATATATAAATTTTGAACCTAAAGTTAGTAAATCAGGTAGAAATGTCAATCCGCCGAAGTATTTAAAAGATTATGTAACTAAGTGTTATTATTAAGTTTCTACTTATTACTCTTTTATAAATTTCTCCTTATAAATATTGTTTTTCTTTTTTAAAAAAGGGAGGAAGCCATATATGTTGGTGAAAGTGGGGTGTGGTGTCAGTGCGGCGCACGGTGACTCTTGCAAATAATGCTCGTGTTTTTTCATTTTCATATCAGTTTTTTCACATAAAATGGCTTTCTCGAGTACTAAAGGAAGCTATTTTACGTAAAAGGCTAATATAAAAATGAAGAAGCATGAGCATTAGTTACAAGAGTCACCGTGCCCTGCAATGACACCATACCTCACTTTCCCCTGATAATAATAGTCTGGTAGGTGCTGCTACCGTCATCAAGTAATGCAAAAATGTACAAAGGATGGACGCTCAGTCAGTTATGTACAAACAACCTAAGAGTTAGCATCACAATAAATATAAATAATTTAATTCATGTTTAATCACTCAGCCTATCTACATAAACATATTTTACAGTCTGCAGAAAACGAAATATTAAATTCATGCTTCAAATTTGTATGATGGTGAATCGCAGAAGTTGAAGTATAAGTAGGGATGTATCTTGGAATGAATGAATAATGGAATGTAAACCTCTGGATAATATTCCTCTTGGCTACCAGTCAAAATAAGAGGAATGGGTGATGCAGCCCTTGAAGCAAACTCTACCGACAGTGGTGATGTACCACGTGATACCATTGTAGTTTTCAAAACCTGAAATAATATATTTATACATACGCATAGAATATTTTCTGATATAAGTTATTGTTTTGGAAGACACAGACTTCGCAAAAAGTTGAATGGATTGGTATAATAATAACTTACGCAAAATTTAATTCGAATTTTCAAAAGTATGTAAAATAAGGAAATAAGCTTCATTTTAAAATTACACCTAACGCCCCTCCAGCACATATGTCAATATCAGTTAAGTATAGGTTAGATTTAAGAATGAATAAAAAGTTTAATTTAAAACATAAGGAAATTAGGTCATAATAATTAGATCTAAATTCTAATTATCTAATCATGAATACTTTTAGCATTATAATCGAATTAAAAAACACGTAAGTAATTTTAAGTTAGAAAAATAAGTATAGTGTCTATAGGCTCATCGAAAAATGTGTACTACGCTCACCGAATTTCAGTGCGCATACCAGGAGTTTTTTTTAAATTCAATTCTAAAGATAACCTTATTTATTATTAGATCATTATAATTCAGAACTAATTGCTATGGCCTAATTTTTTTTATGTTTTAAATTAAACATTTTTTCAGCCTTAAATCTAACCTATACATAACTTATATTTGCATCTGTGGTGCAGAGGCATAACGTATAATTTTGAAATTAAGCCTTCAATGTTATTTCATATATTTTTAAAAATTCTACTTTAATTTTGGAAAATGGAGTTTACTGAAATTTTGTGAGCGTAGATCAGCCCTATCCAACCATACACAAAAGCGCTGGCTAAAGTTTGATGCCAGCCGTGAACTAATCCGCTGGCGGCGCTGCTGCGTTTCTTGCTGACAGAGACATTAGGCTATATGACGAATTCAAATGAAAAATGAAGCGTTAATGAAAAAAATAAGTTTCAGTGATTTATAGTGCACGTTAAAGAAACGAATTATTTCAAAGAAGGCTTTTGTGAATTAATATGGCCGGATTAGAGGTAATAGGTGCGTAGTTCCGAAATGCAATTCGGGCTACGAATCCTCTTTGGAGAAATCTCACCTTTCTTCTCCTCCCAAAGATAAAAATTTACTCGAAAAATGGCAAAGGGCAATTCCGCGAAAAGATTTTACATTGAAAAGTGGACTAGTAGCTGTGCCACAAACATTTTCGTCAGGAGGAAATAATTTGGAAGCGAATAGTAAAAGATACTCAGGCAAGGTCATGGCATCGGTATGTATTGTTAACATTCAAAATCTTATATTAGTTTTACTCACAACAACACAAATTTTCTATATCTTCAAAGAAAAATAATACATATTTTTCCACAGATGATTGTTACATTAGAAAATGATATCTAAGATATGTGTTACATTCTTTTGTCACAATATCTGGTGCATGGCTTAATGGTATACAATATAATATTTTTCGAAAACAAATTTTCAAACCGCCTGCTATATATAGTTAAAAGTTTGTCATGAGGACAACCGCACGATTTCGCCGGGAGCAGGTGCTAATCTTAAAAATTGCACCCACTCCCAGCGAAATCGCGGTATGTCTTGGCTCAAAATGTGGCGACGGGATGCTAGAGTGGAAATGACACCGTCTTGACATGCCAAAATGAAACCCTCCGGGCCCCACTTCAATCCGGGCGATTGAAGGAAAGCAAATGTTAGCTCATACGACATCGCCAGATCCTCCACATTTCTGTGGAAGTAGATATACAGAGCCATAGGACGGGCTCTCATTGGTCGAAAGGCGAGGCCTCAAAGGGGGGGGGGTGTAGTAGTGGGGGCGTGGCATATCCTGATTGGTCGAGGGGCGTGACCTGAAAACAAAATGACGGTCATAAAGGGGGGGGGCGTGTACCAAAAACAAAATAACGGTCATTAGGGGGCGGGGTCTGAAAAACAAAATGGCGATTATATTAATTGATCGAATGAATGATTCCGAGTTGAAAAAGGGGAGGGCCACACATGATTCCATAGAATGGATGACTCTCAGTTGAAATATGGGATGTGGCCCCACCCCCTCCCATCAAATAAGTGCATCGAAGCTGGAAAAGAGGAGGGAGCCCACCCCCTCCCTGTTAGTCTGAGAGTAGAAGATGTAAACTATCGAGCTGGAGAAGGTGAGAACTAATTATAACGCAAATTTATTATCCTAATCTTATTTTCTATTAAAATTGAAAAATAATAGTTAAAATAACAACAAGGCTACAATTACATAAAAGGTATGTATAATATTCAATTTACTAATTAGAACTTAAAATTATCCTGAACTATTCCAAGTTGTAGGTAGTAAATATGCACATTGTTTTTAATTATAATTTCATATATGTTTTTATTAATTTTTCAAGAAAATACATTAAATTATGTACGTGTAGAAAAAATAAGTTCAACCTCGCCAACAATGTATGAAATTAATATGGTTGTCAGTTCCATAAAAACGACTTCAAAATACAATTCGACGAATTGCTTTTCAAGTTTTGTGTGAACCTGACTTTTGAAGTATGCAGATTTAAACTTAATTATCTGACGGACTAATTCCTCATTCGGTGCGTTTATATTTTCCAAGACTAAATAATCTACAATTGTTTCAATTAAAAAATCTTGACATGCTTCTACGTTTTTCAATAATCGTTGAATCCTCATGAACCTTTCATTGACATACACAATAACATTTTTTAGTCCTTCGAAACTAGACTTCTACAGAATTATTTCGGGACTATAAACTTTTCTCTTCTTAGCGTCCTCCTTGCCCTGCTGCACGTCATCGTTAGCCTCGTCGTTGATTTCCTTGACGTTTCTCAGAAGTATCGCTTTGTTGCGATGAGCGGTCGTAAACACGAGCGTGTATTTGCCCAATTCAATGGTCTGCAGGTATAAAGGTGAATTCCCCAAACAGAAGAATGATTCTATTATATCCAACTGTTGTTGGAGTTCTGCCCAAGTTTTCTAGTCGAAGGTAATACGACTACCTGAACTGTTCATAATTTTAATGACCGGTTGTAATTTTCCATGTGATTGAACCTCTAGTCCAATTAGAATCGTCTTGGAAAATGAATGATTAGGTCCGTAAACAGTTGGAAGAATCATTTTTTATGTGGTTCTCTTCATGAAATTTGTAGACATCATGAACAGTGTTATTAATCTGTGTGTCAGCCGAAACTTCGATAGTTTGAGTGGCCGTGGGCTTTGAAAAATCAAAGACCTGCAACGATTCTACCTCTACTGATTCGATGTTAACTTGCGACACAGTGGCTCGTTCACATATGAAAACTTAACTGATTCAAAGAGGTTCCACACATTGTTTTATATATGTGAAATATTTGCGGAGTGGGGATGGCATTCTTTGTTGAGTGGGGAGGACCATATGTGGCGAGCGTGGGGATAACCGATTGGTCATACGTGTAAAAAAAGTATGTATTTCAGAAACTTCACAAAAGAATATGTGGCCCACACCTGCACCCATAAATCACACATGATAGTCCGTATTTTCCAGAAATTCCGTTGTTCCAACAATTTCACAAAAGAATATGTGCCTTACACCTGCATCCATAAATCACACATGACATTCCGTGTTTTCCCAAAATTCCACAAAAGAATATGTGTTGAAAACCTGCATACCATAACCTACACGTAAGAATTTAACCTCTTTCTAGCCAGTACCAGAAATGCAGTGGACAAGTTTCAAAAGTACAGGAGCTGACATGAAACATAAAAGTAGGCTTGTAGGAGGCGGTAGATTTTTCCTGTTCTTAAATAGTCACACTCCCATCATCAAAATTGAGTTTTCCCTCAATCGCCTTGAGAGAAGTACGTGTTCGTTTTCAACCCCCCCCCCCTGAAAAATCATGGTCCAAGCAGAAGACTTAGTTCATAGCCTGATGGCTATTGTATATCGCCTGACGGACGCGGAGTGCCTGTTATATCTCCACAACATACTGGCAACATGTGATCCAAATGTGATATCCCGAATATCTCATTTGTAAGTTTCCAACAGTGCGTTACGCTTAGCGTATATATCAGCGTATAGATCAGCACGAGATCTATCAGGTAGGTTTTTCTGGTGATGTTTTTTAAACATTGTGACGAATATGTGTCGTCCTTCTTTTCACAAGTGTAGATTTTTTTGTCTTCCAAATTTTATAGTTCGCGTAGAGGCTTCACAATTAAGTCCTGCAGGCTACTCGCTTGCGTATGAGGATGGGGTTAAAATACCCGCTTTTGAGCCTTGACCCGATCATGAGGAGGTTCCTCAAAACGAGCCTGTGCACAAAGATATGCCACCCATGCGTTGGAGACACTATGAGGAGGATGACCGTATGTACGACCGTATGCACGCTCTATCAACAAGTAGTGGGATATTCTCTGCATCTCCAGTTGAGATAGAAGTTAAGTTTTTAAATAAAGTTTTCACAAATATTTTTAAGATTTTAGAATCATGATTTTTTCAAAAATATTACAAAGATTTCTAAAAATTCACAAAGTTTTAAAATATTTCAATTATTTCATATAAAATTATATAGAGACTTCAAATATTAAAAAAAAAGTTTATGTTTCTCTTTCGTCATTAAAAATAATAAACTAAAATTTGTTTACATTTAATTCAGCGACATTATGCATTCACTTCTAGTATTTTTTAAAGTATAAAGATTTAAACATTTCTACGATAATCCATGTTCAAAATTAGCTGCTTAAAAAATGAATGAATAACTTGGTTGAATTTAATGTAAAAAAAATTTCTTTAATTTTTCTTCTTTTGTTTTGAACATGAATATCTTTAAAAATGCTTCAACCTTTATTCACTTTTTAAAATAATGGAATATAATGAATAATTAGGTTGAAGCGAGTGCAGAAAATTCTGCTTTATATTTTAAGGAAAATAGGGATAAGAGATAAATTTTTAAACTTAATTTAATCAAATTATTCATTCATTTTGGAACATATAATTCTAAACATGAAAATCATTGAAATGTTTTATTTTTTATACTCTTTTAAAATGATAAGAGTGAACGAATAATTTTCATGAAATGAATAGTTTATTTGAATTCAATGTAAAAAATGTTTTTTTTTTAATTTTTTTTTTGCTTTGAACAAGAATATCTTAAAAAATGTTTCAATCTTAATTCACTTTTGAAATAATAACAGAATTTAATTAATAATTTCATTGAAGCGAATGAGGAAAATTCGACTTTATATTTCAACGAAAATAGGGATGAAAGATTAAAATGTTGAAATCTAAATTTAACTTCTATTTAATACAGACAACGTAAGCAGATAATTTTAAACACGGATTATAATAAAAGTGTTTGAATCTTTAATTTATATTTTCACAGGCAACGTAAATTTAATGCGGTTGGCTGATGCAGCCGCTGAGGAGCGATTGCGTCACATTAACGCTGCTAAGGAATCCGACGATGGAGAGTCTTCAGAAGAAGAAGCATAAGCAGCAAAACGACCGGAACCTTGGCGGCCGTGACAAGAGCCAATCGCTCCACAGGTTGGCGATGGGCAGCAGCAGCAACACCACCAACAACAACAGGACCGACAGCAACAACAACCAGGTGAGGGGGACAATTATTATGAAATAGAGTATGAGCGATCAAGGTTTTATCCGAAATTTAACTTTAACGGTAGCGAGATGAAAGTTACCGGAAAATAATAAGGCTGGTGAGGTCGTTGCGTATTATGAGAAAGCTGTTAGGGCACTATATATTTACCTGATGAGTAACGTATCGAGTAGTGACAGGGTCGGAATTAAATTCAATTAAGATTTTTTCAAAAAAGGGAGTGGGGGTTTGTCATTTCGAATGGCGCATGAGCATTCATTTGATGAATTTTAAAGAATTTTGTTCAGCGTGATACAAAGTAACGAGGACCTTATCACCGACCAATCGTTTATAATAAACTTCGATTGAGTTAAAGGGTGAGAGGGACGCTGGTTGGAAAAACATTCCTCTAACATATAGCGACGTTAGCAATCGTTCTATCCTAGCAAGTGTTAAGAGGGATAATCTATGTCTGCCTCGCTCAATTGTGGTGGCGGGTATTCACACCAATCGAGCTACAATTCGTTCTGGTGCGCTAGCCCGTAACTATGAGAAGGTTAGAAAGGGCAATAGTACCCTACAGACTACGCTATTCAATCAACTCGTGCGCGATGTAGATATATCAATTCTCGAAAACAGGGGCAAAGGTCTCACACAATTTGAATATAATGTTAGATAATAACCATTTTTACCCTATTTTGAATCTAATGGCAGCTGCAAGTAGCCAGGGCTTTTACATTCCATGCAATAAAAGTTCTCTCAACCCTGCTTCGCATAGATGCTCAAATAAACGTGCTCCATGGCTGTCGATGAACCCCTGTGTAACCAATGCCGAAAATCGACATATTATGACAATCAAATGTAACGGTTGTAATAGTCATTTTCACGGGCAGACATGTTTTGACAATCATGTTAAGGAAAAATATTTTTCCGGAAAAACGTCCCTTTGCAATGCTTTACGCATATGCACGGGTTGCATACGTTTTATTAATTGATGGATGGAAAGAAACCATGAATGCGGAAAAAGATACTGCTGTAGCACCAAATTTACTCGTGATACGGATCACCAATGTTTTATTTCACTCATTTTGGGCAAAGCCGTAAAAAATAAACAACTAATAAGTTTTGTTTTTTACGATTTCGAAACACAACAGTGTGAAAACCTGCCTGGTCACCCCGATAAAAATATTCACGTACCAAATCTCTATGTAGCACACAGAGTTTGTACCGACTGCATAATCAACAAAAATATGAAGGAGATTTGCCAACATTGTGGCTTTCGAGAGCATATTTTTGAAGGTACAATGCATGTTGAGCAGTTTGTTGAATTATTCACCAGACAGCAGAAAAAATTTAGCGAAGTCATTTGTATTGCGCATAATGCTAAAGCATTGTAGGCGCAATTTATTTTGAAATATCTCGTTGAAAAAGAAGGCACTAGAATCCAACTCAATATAATAACGAAAGGGACCAATATAATTACAATGAAATTATGTCGCGTCAAATTGATAGATAGTTTGATTTATCTACATATGCCCTTAAGCAAACTCCCGAAAGTGTTCGGGTTTGATGGTTTTAAAAAGGGTACTTTTCCTCACCTTTTCAACAGGCCAGACCACACCACCTACAAGGGTCCTCTACCGGCTGCAGCGTTTTATTCTCCAGCCATTATGTCTGTAGAGGCGAGAAAAGAGTTTTTCGACTGGTACGAAACTCTCGAAAAAGACACGGGAGACGTATTCGACTTTCACAAAGAACTAGTCGAATACTGTATTATCGATTTTCGAATTTTCGAAGAGTGTCACAATGGCCTCGGCATGCTCGCGTATGTTTCGGAAAAACTTTCTGACACCAGAACCAATCGGTATTGTACATCCTGGTGGCTACCGGCGTGCCAAGAACCAGTCGAACATAGCCATTCTGTGGCTACTGTGGTGCGGGAAAGAACTCGGAAAAGAAATTAGACACGCAGGTAGATCCTGTGAATATAGAACACCCGAGGCAATCCTGGTAGACGGCTATTACGAAGACCAGGGGAATAAATATATTTTACAATTTCACGGGTGTTTCTGGCATGGGTGTATGGATTGTCGGAAAATTAACCGCGATACGCGTCTAAACAATGGAGATTCGCTAGTCCAACGTTTTGAACGTACCCGAGCTCAAAGAGGAAAGTTACGAAAAGCCGGTTACATTCTTACAGAAATGTGGGAATGTAATTTCAAAGCAATGAAAGAAAATACCCCGGAAATTATACATTTTCTTAAAGATCATCCACTATTATTAAATGACGCTCTAAATCCCCGAGATGCATTTTATGGTGGTCGTACGGGAAATACGACGTGTTTTTATGAGATTAAAGATGGTGA
>JAABKJ010012395.1:0-10533 GCA_011634705.1 Andricus grossulariae
GGTGCGTTGTTTGGCTGAAAATGTTAATTTTCGTTTCCTCTTTTGGATTTTGAAAATGCTGTAAGTCTAAAAATTTTTATTCTATCGAAAAATGTCATGCGAATAAATTGTTTGAATTTTCAAGTACTATGAACTGCCGCACATATAATTTCAAAATTTCGAAAAAACTTGGCCTCAAAAATATTCAAAATGCGCTCACTTTTTGAATTTCCATCCAAAATGACTGGCTAACGAACCTGACCTTTCGTTTACGAGACTAAAAGAGTACACCAAATTCCAACATTAAAAAACTGGCAAGTATCCACTTTGCTTTATGAATTGTAAATTTATCAAGTCACCCAAAAAGATATTTCAAAACCATGAAATTCTTAATCTGAAATTTCCAAGTTAGGCTCTCGGCAAATGCATGTATAAATTTCAATTTTATCAAGTCGCACAACTGTAAATTACGATATTACAAAATTTTTCACATTGATCATTCCTGCCTTACAAAACTGGCAAGAGTCCACTTTTCTTTATTAATTGTAAATTTATCAAGTCACCCAGCAATAAATTTCAAAACCAGCAAATTCGTATTCTGAAATTTCCAAGTTAGGCCATCGCAAATGCATTTATAAATTTCAAGTTTATCAAGTCGCCCAACTGTAAATTGCGATATTACGAAATTTTCCACATTGATAGTTCCTACATTACAAAACTGACAAGTGTCCATTTTTCTTGATGAATTGTGAATTATTCAAGTCACCCAGAAATAAATTTCAAAACCATCAAATACGATTTCTGAAATTTCCAAGTTAGGCCCTCTGCAAACGCTTTTATAAATTTAAAGTTTATCAAGCCGCCCAACTGTAAATTAAGATATTACACTATTTTCCACATTGATAATTCCTACACTACAAAACTGGCAAGTGTACACTTCTCTTTATAAATAAAAAAATTTATCAAGTAACCCAGTAATAAGTTCGAAAACCATCAATTTCGAATTCCCCAATTTCCAAATTAGGCCATCAGCAAATTTATGTGAAAATTCAAAGCTTACAAAGTGGCTAAACTGTCATTTTTGATATTACAAAATTTTCCACATTCCTAATTCCAACATTACAAAACTGGCAAGTATCCGCTTTTCTTCATGAATTGTAAATTTATCAAGTCACCCAGCAATAAATTTCAAACCCATCAAATTCGAATTCTGAAATTTCCAAGTTAGGCCCTCTGCAAATTTATTTATAAATTTCAAGTTTATCCAGTCGCCAAACTGTAAATTACGATAAAAAAAATTTTCCACATTGATAATTCCTACACTACAAAACGAGCAAGTGTCCACTTTTCTTTATAAATTAAAACATTTATCAAGTCACCCAGTGATAAATTCCAAAACCATCAATTTCGAATTCTGAAATTTCCAATTTAGACCCTCTGCAAATTTATTTATAATTTGTAAGTTCATTTAGTCGCCCAACTGTTATTATTGATATTACAAAATTTTACACATCCATAATTCCAACATTAAAATACTGACAAGTGTCCACTTTTCTTTATGAATTGTAAATTTATCAGTTTACCTAGCAATAAATTTCCAAACCATCAAATTTGAATTCTGAAATTTCCAAGTTAGGCCCTCTGCAAATTTATTAATAAATTTCAAGTTTATCCAGTCGCCCAAATGTAACTTACGATATTACACAATTTTCCACATTTCTTTATAAATTAAAAAATTTGTCAAGTCACCCAGCAATAAATTCCAAAACCATCAATTTCGATATCCGAAATTTCCAAATGAGGCCCTATGCAAATTTATTTATAAATTCAAGGTTTATCAAGTCGCCCAACTCCTATTTTTGATATTACAAAATGTTCCAGATTCATAATTGCAACATTACAAAACTGGAAAGTGTCCTCTTTTTTTTTTATAAATTAAAAAATGTATCGACTCACCGAGAAATAAATACCAAAACCATCAATTTCGGATTGTGAAATTTCCAAATTAGGCTTGCTGCAAATTTATTTATTATTTCAAAGTTTATTCAGTCGCCAAACTGTTATTTTTGAAATTACAAAATTTTCACATTCATAATTACAATTTCAAAACTGGCAAGTTTCCACTTTTCTTCATGAATTGTAAATTTATCAACTCCCCCAGCAAAAAATTTTAAAACCATCAAATTCAAATTCTGAAGTTTCCAAATTAGGCCCTCTGCAAATTTATTCATAAATTCAAAGTTTATCAAGTAGTCCAGCTGTTATTTTTGATATTACAACATTTTTCACATTCATAATTCCAACATTACAAAACTGGCAAGTGCCCACTTTTCAGCACCAATTGTGAATCTATCAAGTCACCCAGCAATAAATTCCAAAACCATCAATCTCGAATTGTGAAATTTCCAAATTAGGCTCTCTGCAAACTTATTCACAATTTGAAAGTTTATTCAGTCACCCAACTGTTATTTTTTATATTACAAATTTGTCCACATTAATAATTCCAATATTACAAAACTGGCAAGTGTCCACTTTTCTGGATGAGTTGTAAATTTATCCAGTCACCCAGCAATAAATTCCAAAACCATCAATTTCGAATTCTCAAATTTCCAAATTAGGCCCTCTGCAAATTTACTTATAATTTCAAAGTTTATTCAGTCGCCCGACTATTATTGTTGATATTACAAAATTTTTCTCATTCATAATTTCAACATTGCAAGACTGGCAAGTGTCCACTTTTCTTCATGAATTGTAAACTTATCAAGTCACCCTGCAATAAATTTCAAAAACCTTCAAATTCGATTCTTCAAACTTCCGAATTAGGCCCTCTGCAAATGCAATTATAAATTTCAAGTTTAGCAAGTCGCCCAACTGTCAATTACGATATAAAAAAAAATTTCACATTCATAATTCCAACATTACAAAACTGAAAAGTGTCCTCTTTTCTTCATGAACTACAAAATTTATCAAGTCACCGAGCAATAAATAGCAAAACCATCAATTTCGGATTCTGGAATTTCCAAGTTAGGCTCTCTGCAAATTGATTTATAAGCGCAAAGTTTATCAAGTCGCCCTACTGTTATTTTTGGTACTACACAATTTTCCATATTCATAATTCCAACATAAAAAAAACTGTCAAGTGTCCACTTTTCTTTATGAATTGTAAATTTATGAAGTCACCCAGCAATATATTTCAAACAAATCAATTTTGAATTCTGAAATTTCCAAATTAGGCCCTCTGCAAATTCATTTATAAATCAAAAGTTTATCAAGTCGCCCAACTCCTGTTTTTGATAATACAAAATTTTCCACATTCATAATTCCAACATTACAAAACTGTAAAGTGTCCACTTTTCTTTGTGAATTATAAATTTATCAACACACCCAGCAATAGATTTCAAACCCATCTTATTCGAATTCTGAAATTTCAAAGTTAGGCCCTCTGCAAACTTATTTATGAATGCAAAGTTTATCAAGTCGCCCTACTGTTATTTTTTATATTTCACAATTTTCCACATTTATAATTCCAACATTAAAAAACTGCAAGTGCCCACTTTTCTTCATGAATTGTAAATTTATCAAGTCACCCAGCAATGAATTTCAAACCCATCAATTTCGAATTCTGGAATTTCCAAATTAGTCCCTCTGCACATTTATTTATAATCTCAAAATTTATTTAGTAGCTTAACTGTTATTGTTGATATTACAAAATTTTCCACATCCATAATTCCAACATTACAAAACAGGCAAGTTTCCACTTCTCTTTCTGAATTATAACTTATCAAGTCACCCTGCAATAAATTTCAAAACCTACAAATTCGAATTCTGAAATTACCAAGTTAGGCCCTCTGCAAATGCAATTATGAATGTCAAGTTTATCAAGTCGCTTAACTGTTATTGTGGATATCAAGAAATTTTCTACATCCATAATTCCAATATTACAAAACTGGCAAGTGTCCACTTCTCTTTATGGATTATAATTGACCAAGTCACCCTGTAATAAATTTTAAAGCCTTCAAATTCGAATTCTGACCTTTACAATTGAGGCCCTCTGCAAATGCAATTATAAATTTCAAGTTTATCAAGTCGCCCAACTGTAAATTACGATATTACAAACTTTTCCACATTCATAATTCCTACATTACAAAAATTGCAAGTTTTCACCTTTCTTTATAAATTGAAAAATGCTTCATGTCACCCAGCAATAAATTCCAAAACCATCAATTACGAATTCTGGAATGTCCAAATTAGGCCTTCTTCAAATTTATTTATATTTTCAAAGCTTATTTAGTCGCTCAACTGTTTTTTTTTTTTATGTTAAAAAATCTTCCACGGTCATAATTCCAGCACTAAAAAACTGGCGAATGTCCACTTTTCGTCGTGAATTTTAAATTTATCAAGTCACGCAGCAATAAATTTCAAAACCTTCAAATTCGAATTCTGTAATTTACAATTTAGGCCCTCTGCAAATTTATTCATAAATTTCAAGTTTATCAAGTCGTCCAACTGTTAATGACGATATTAAAAAAATTTTCATCTTGATCATTCCACATTACAAAATTGGCAAGTGTCCACCTTTCTTTATAAGTTAAAAAATTTATCAAGTCACCCAGCAATGAATTTCAAACCCATCAATTTCGAATTCTGAAATTTCAAAATTAGGCCCTCTGCAAACTTATTTATAAATTTAAGGTTTATCAAGTCGCCCACCTGTTATTTTTAATATTACAAAATTCTCCACATTCATAATTCCAACATTGCAAATCTAGCAAGTGTCCACTTCTCTTTATGAATTATAATTTATCAAGTCGCCCTGCAATTAATTTAAAAACCTTCGAAATTGAATTCTGAAATTTCCAAGTTAGGCCCTCTGCAAATGCAATTATAAATTTCAAGTTGATCAAATCGCCCAACTGTAAATTACGATATTACAAAATTTTCCACATTGATAATGCCTACATTACGAAACTGGCAAGTGTCCAATTTTCTTTATAAATTAAAAAATTTGTCAATTCACCCAGCAATAAATTCCAAAACCATCAATTTCGATATTCGAAATTTCAAAATCAGGCCCTCTGCAAATTTATTTATAAATTCAAGGTTTATCAAGTCGCCCAACTCCTATTTTTGATATTACAAAATTTTCCAGATTCATAATTCCAACATTACAAAACTGGAAAGTGTCCACTTTTCTTTATGAATTTTAAATTTATCAAGTCACCCAGCAATAAATTCCAGAACCATCAGTTTCAGAATCTCAAATTTCCAAATTAGGCCCACTGCAAATTTATTGACAAATTCAAGGTTTATCAAGTCGCCCAACTCCTATCTTTGATATTACAAAATTTTCCACATTCATCATTCCAACATTACAAAACTGTAAAGTGTCCACTTTTCTTTATGAATTTTAAATTTATCAAGTCACCCAACAATAAATTTCAAACCCATCTAATTCGAAGTCGGAAATTTCAAAGTTAGGCCCTCCGCAAACTTGTTTATAAATGCAAAGTTTATCAAATCGCCCTACTTTTATTTTTGATATTTCACAATTACCCACATTCATAATTTCAACATTCAAAAACTGGCAAGCGCCCACTTTTCTTTATGAATTTTAAATTTATCAAGTCGCCCAGCAATGAATTTCAAAACCATCAATTTCGAATTCTGAAATTACCAAATTAGGCCCTCTGCATATTTATTCATAATCTCAAAGTTTATTCAGTCCCACAACTGTTATTGTTGATATCGAAATTAGGCCTGCTTCAAATTTATTTATAAATCCAAGGTTTATCGAGTCGCCCAAATCCTATTTTAGATATAACAAAATTTTCCACATTCATAATTCCAACGTTACAATACTGGAAAGTGCCAACTTTCCTATATGAATTGTAAATTTATCAAGTCACCCAGCAATAAATTTCAAAACCATGAATTTCGAATTCTGAAATTTCCAAGTCAGGCCCTCTACAAATGCATTTATAAATTTCAAGTCTATCAAGTCGCCCAACTGTAAATTATGATATTAAAAAATTTTCCACATTGATAATTCCTACTTTTCAAAACTGGCAAGTGTCCACATTTCTTGCTAATTAAAAAAATGTATCAAGTCACCCAGAAATAAAATCCAAAACCATCAATTTCGTATTCCGAAATTCCCAAATTAGGCCCTCTGCAAATTTATTTTTAAATTCAAGTTTTATCAAGTCGCCCCACTCCTATTTTTGATATAACAAAATTTTCCACATTCATAATTCCAACGTTACAAAACTGGCAAGTGCCCACTTTCCTTTATGAATTGTAAATTTATAAATTCACCCAGCAATAAATTTCAAACCCATCAATTTCGAATTCTGAAGTTTCCAAGTTTGGCCCTCTGCACATTTGTTTATAATCTCGAAGATTATTCAGTCGCTTAACTGTTATTGTTGAAATTACATAATTTTCAACATCCACAATTCCAGCACTACAAAACTGTCAAGTGTCCACTTCTCTTCATGAATTATAATTTATCAAGTCGCCCTGCAATAAATTTCAAAACCTTCAAATTCGAATTCTGAAATTTCCAAGTTAGGCCCTCTGCAAATGCAATTATAAATTTCAAGTTTATCAAGTCGCCCAACTGTAAATTACGATATTACAAAATTTTCCACATTGATAATTCCTACATTACAAAACTGACAAGTGTCCATTTTTCTTTATGAATTTTAAATTTATCACGTCGCCCAGCAATAAATTTCAAACCCATCAAATTCGAATTCTGAAATTTCAAAGATAGGCCCTCTGCAAATGTATTTATAAATGCAAAGTTTATCAAGTCGCCCTACTGTTATTTTTGATGTTTTACAATTTTTCACATTCATAATTCCAACATTAAAAAACTGCAAGTGCCCACTTTTCTTTATGAATTGTAAATTTATCAAATCATCCAGCAATAAATTTCAAAACCATCAATTTCGAATTCTGAAATTTTCAAATTAGGCCCTCTGCATACGCAATCATAAATTTCAAGTTTATCAAGTCGCCCAACTGTAAATTGCGATATTATAAACTTTCTCACATTGATAATTTCTACATTACAAAACTGCAAAGTGTCAACTTTTCTTTATAAATTAAAAAATTGGTCAAGTCACCGAGCAATAAATTCCAAAAGCATCAATTTCGAATGCCGAAATTTCCAAATCAGGCCCTCTGCAAATTTATTTATAAATACAAGGTTTATCAAGTCGCCCAACTCCTATTTTTGATATTACCAAATTTTCCATATTGATGATTCCTACATAACAAAACTGGCAAGTGTCCACTTTTCTTTATGAATTAAAAAATTTATCAAGTCACCCAGCAATAAATTCCAAAACCATCAATTTCGACTTACGAAATTTCCAAATTAGGCCCTCTGCAAATTTATTCATAAATTCAAGGTTTATCGAATCGGCCAATTGTTATTTTTGATATTACAAAATTCTCCCATTCATAATTCCAACATTATAATACTGGCAAGTGTCCACTTTTCTTCATGAATTGTAAATTTACCAAGTCTCCCAGCAATAGTAGTAGTATTAGTAGTAGTATCTTATTATACTCTCTCCATTTCACGGCTTTGAAAGTCTTCAAAAGCCATTACAAAAATCTTGTCTTCACACTTGTAAACCTAACTTAACCTACTTAAATTTATTCTCACACCTTCTTATATACTTTAAGCGGAACGGAAGCCCTACACCTAAACAACTTCGTCCTCTTTCCTTTCTACTACCTTCACAACACTCCCTTTAGCCGAACTGTCAGATTGTCCAGTTGCAAGTTACAAAAGTCAGCTTATTGTCTCCAATCTCCTTTCTCTTACCTCACTCTCTTCTCTTTACCTCACTCTACTAGCAGTAACAATTTCTCCCTCCTCCTAATCTGTCAAAATACAATTTTTTTTCTTCCTTACCGCTTTTTATTCTCTGGTGTACCTCACATCACATAACCCACACTGCAAACCATTTCTCTCCATCACATACCCTCTCACAAAACATCAACCACTTTGCTCTGCTATACACTTTAACCTTTTTCACCACACTCAGCTTCTTCTATCTCTTCTTTTCCTAGTGGTCCTCTTCTTTCTCCTCCAGCCGGATCACCTCCATTCTGCCTTTTTTCTCGTACCATTTCCAGATTGTCTCCCCTACTTTTGCTTTCATGTACTTGATTTTTGCCTCGACACCTGCCCGTTCCAACCTTTCCTTCTCTCTTCGTAGCCAATCTTCCACCAACTCCTCTCGTTTCGTCCAATCCTCCTCGGTCCATAATCCTGAGTTCTTTAGTTTAACCCTTGCCTCCAGTAACTCCGTTTTACCCTCCATCGATTTCAGTTTGAGCATCAAACCTCCATCAATCTTCCATGACTGCTCTACTTTCGCCACCGTCTGTGTACGCGCCGATAGGCTCTCCACTACACTTAATACCTCGCAGTCGTCTCCACTGATCCCCTGGACTTTCAAGTTTCTCTTTTTCTCCGCTCTGGCCTCCTTCTCTGTCACCCATTCTTCCTTCGTCAAAGTCATTGGAGGATTCTTTCTAGTGCTCTCATTCTCCTCCGTGAGCTCGCATCTTTCTTTTCTATCTCGCTCCCACTTGGAGACTGCTCGCCCTTTTTCTTCAGTTCCACTAACCTCGCCTTCTCCACCAACCCTTCGACTTTCAATTTGAGTGCCTGGATACTCAGATGCATCTTCGCCATCTCCTCCATTATCTTCACCCTTTCTCTCTTGCTCTCCAGGATCGCTCGTTCCCTCTCTTTCTCCCATTCCACTTTTATCAACAGCCACCACATTTCCATCTTCTTCTTCTTATGACCGTCACCACTCATCGCGCTATTCGACTGTTGCTAACAACTTGGTCTCTCCTCTCGTTTTCTCACTCTTCCCATCCTCTGTGACTTCTCCTCTTCTTCTCCACTACTATAAACACCGCCGTAGTCAAGCTACCGTCTCGCCACAGCTGACGCTCTCTCCCCGCAAGCCTCCAGCGCCTTTTCTCCTTGCCCTTCCGGTTCGATCCCTAACCTCAAAGTTCACATGTGCTGATTTTTGCTTCGCACCTTACACCTTCTCCACAGCTTCCGCGACCACACATTCACTTCCACCTTTTTTTCAACCACTTCCTCTCCTTTTTCTTCACTACACCATTACACTTCTACTCTCGTTACCGCAATAAATTTCAAAACCATCAAATTCGAATTCTGAAATTTCCAAGCTAAGCCCTCTGCAAATTTATTTACAAATTTCATGTTTGTCAAGTCGTGCAACTGCAAATTACGATATTACAAAATTTTCACCATTGATAATTCCTACATTACAAAACTGGCGACTGCCCACTTTTCTTTATAAATTAAAAAATTTATCAAGTCACCCAGCAATAAATTCCAAAACCATCAATTTCGAATTCTGAAATTTCCAAAATTAGAACCTCTGCAAATTTATTCATAAATTTCAAGTTTATCAAGTCGTCCAACTGTAAATTACGATAATAAAAAATTTTCCACAATCATAATTCCAACATTACAAAACTGGAAAGTGCCCACTTTTCTTTATGAATTGCAAATTTAACCAGTCACTCAACAATAAATTTCAAAACCATCAAATTCGAATTCTGAAATTTCCAAATTAGGCCCTCTGCAAATGCATTTATAAATTTCAAGTTTATCAAGTCGCCCAACTGTACATTACGATATTACAAAACTTTCCATATTGATAATTCCTACATTACAAAACTGGCAAGTGTCCACTTTTCTATATAAATTAGAAAATTTATCAAGTCCCCCAGCAATAAATTCCAAAACCATCAATTTCGAATTCTGAAAATTCCAACTTAGGCCCTGTGTAAATTTATTTATAAATTCAAAGTTTATCAAGTCGCCCAACTATAAATTACCATATTACAAAACTTGGAATTTGTAAATAAATTTGCAGAGGGCTTAATTTGGAAATTGAAGAATGCGGATTTGATGCTTTTGAAATTTATTGCTGCGTGACTTGATAAATTTTATAATTTATAAAGAAAAGTGGACATTTACCAGTTTTGTAATCTTGGAATTATCAATGTGGAAAATTTTGTAATATCGTAATTTATAGTCGGATCAATTGATGAACTTTGAATTTATAAATAAATTTGCAGAGGGCTTCATTTGGAAATTTCAGAATTCGAAATTGGTGGTTTTGAAATTTATTTCTAGGTGACTTGATAAATTTTTCAATTCAAAGAAAAGTGGACACTTGCCAGTTTTTCAATGTTGAAATTATCAATGTGGACAATTTTACAATATCAAAAATAACAGTTGGGCGACTTGGTAAACTTGTAATTTATAAATAAATTTGCAAAGGGCCTCATTTGAAAATTTCAGAATTCGAAATTGATGGTTTTTGAATTTATTGCTGGATGACTTGAGGGATTTATCATTTATAATTTCAAAATTTTCAAATTATAATTTCAAACTGGGTAAATTTACAAATTTACATACAATCATAAATTGGTTTATCCATAAAATTGGTGCATTTGCAGATGCTGTCTGCAAAA
>JAABKJ010012396.1:0-10533 GCA_011634705.1 Andricus grossulariae
GTGATTTCGTCGTGTCCTGTGACCACCCATCTCACGGTTGTGAGACGTGGCCATGAATGGGATTTACCGCGCTCCTATATATATATGCAGGGTGTCCCGCGAGTTATCCTTATTCCGATAAGTATTTTAGGACGTAAAGAGCTTTGAAATTTTATGTAGGTGAGCCGTTTTTGTGAGAGTGTGCGTACATGGAGGTTAGCAATCGTCAGCACCACTTACCCCATAGCGCTAAGTTCACGACGTTCGAGGTGTACAAAAAAGCGAAACCTAAGCTCGCTCGATAAGTTCAAACTGTTACCAATTGATAAACTAAATTTACTAAAATAAAATGAATTGCACTTTCAGTAATTTGGATTAAACTGTGCACGTAACCTGATGGTATTTGTGCAACTGTACACGTGCACAGTTGTGCAAAAGGTCTTACTTCGGAAAATCGAAAAAATTTTGCAATCCTCAAAGTAGTTTATCCCAATCATTTCTTTATCAATATATCAGGTAGTGAATATTTTCAAGAAAGACATTTTTTGCTAGATTGTCCCTAGCAGAGATCAGAATTTTTCGGAAATTTTAGGAAACTTTCAAAAACTTATGGAATTTTCGGGATTTTGACAGCAATTTTCGTTTTTTTTACAATTATTCGGGTATCTAGGGAAGATTTTTCGCAACCGATGCATTTTTCGGAGAGTTTAAAGGTGGCTTCCGAGGTTTGGGAATTTTTCGAGAACGTAAAGAAAATCTCCACTTGTTTCGGAATTTTAGCAGGCATTTTGATTATTTTTTGGTAGTCGACCACGACTTAGCATAGGGTAATGGAATTGTACGACCCTATTAGAATGGGGTCAACGCAATCGGATAATAGGAAGGACCCCGTCCTCCAAGAGAACCAACCAGATAGGGAAACACAGGTCACCGACGTAGCAGGGTCGATAACGCCACTCGAGGGCCAAAGTAGGTAATTCCGGGCCAATCTTGGCGAAATAATGGCTCAGCTGCCGAATTGCGCTCATAACCTGACAGAAGAGGCATTGCGGGCAGTCCTGAGAGGGTTAGGTTTAGATACGAGCGGGGTGGATGAGGTGCTGCAAGAACGAATATGGCAGGTATAACAGAGCGTTAGGACTAACGAGAGTGCAACGGGTCCACAAGAGGGTGCAAGGCATCATATTGGGTTCCACTAACCATTCACAATGTTTGACACGACCCATCAAGGCCGTCGAATATGGTCAGAGGTGGGGGGAGAAAACAGCTCGAGTACTGCGAGATCCTTTGACTGCATCCTTTGACACCGCATGCCCGAGCAGAGAAATTGAGTGGATGGACCATCGGAGACCCAATCGCGGGGAAGTCTCGTTTCGCGAACGTAAACACAAGGCCTCAAGGGGCTATGAATAGGTGTCATGGGGGAGAGGAACGATTATTCCTACCCGCAAATTTTACCCATTTAGTCTCACTGGGAAGCGCAGTATTTCCACAGTATCAAGTATCGGCGACTTTATCAGAGAATTCTGGTCAGGCTCAGAGATGGCCGGCAAGAGATCCAGGGGGCGGGACGTTCTTGCCGTTAGGTCGTGGTCTAATGACATCCTGGGTAGGTGAGCGCATTAAACTGTACCCCATTAGTGACCTACACCGCAGCAATTATGAAAGACATCCACCCATCGGACGAACGAATCCGATGGTGTCAGAATATTACACAATATATCAGGTCACAGCTTGGGCCGGGGGATCCGCGAGGATTTGAACCGGAAGCCACTATCAGTCACGGGTATGCTCAGGGATTGGGGCGAGGCCTCACGCGAACTCTTGGCAAATCAAGAGACGTAACTAGGATCGTAGAAGGGTGGAAGGTCACTTTCAGCGGACAAAAGGGCTCAAGTGTGGACAATGACATGTGGAGGACGAAAAGTTATTGGTCGCGATGTCCTTTTTGTTGAAGATTATCACGTGGCACTGGTTTCGTCAGAACGCACTGAGATGGAACACGTGATCCAGATAAACCGTGTATACGCGAATCTCAGATGCGACTTTAGGAGGGCCATCAGACGTTACAAATTCACAGACTACATCAGTCTGGCGGTCCTAGTGGCGGAATACGAGCGCGTGATATTAACACTAGGTGATGACCTAGCTCCACCGCCCCCAGAAAAGACCCTTATCTCGGAATATGCGTACAAAGGGAACGGGATACAGCCTAGAAAGAAAATTTCTGTGGCCGCTATCGTCCCGAAATAAGCTGATAGCGATAGCACTTAGGACACGTCAAAGTTTGGAACTCCGAACTAAAACCAAATCAAAATTAACATGGAAATCCAAATAGTATGCAGTAATGAAAAATCCGATCTAAATCCAGTTCGAAGTAAACCCTTGAATTAAAGCAGACTGACGTAGATACTTATTCAACGATTTGCAAAGTTCAGTTTGAAAATCCGATCTAAGACCAATTCAAAATGAACACGGAGATTGAAATAGAAAACAGTGAGGAATAGCATATTGCACGCCGCGAAGCGGCTCCCGAATATTCAAAAGCATGATTCATGCGGTCTTGTGCTGTTAACTTCTTGTTCACGGTGAATCTGTCGATCATCAGTGAGTTTTGCGTATCATTTGTTACGAGTTTTTTGCAAGAGTTTTGCATATTATTTCTGAGTGTACGGTAAATTCGATATTTGGCGTTCGTAGAGCATGAACGAAATCCCAAAAATGTGACATGTTGTAAAAAAATTTTATCATCAAAGCAATGTAATCGGATCATCTACGATTCCTGTCCAGGAATCAATCGAAATCAATTGGTTAATGTTTACTTTTTATGTTGCGAAATCTAATATTTCGCATGAATCAACAATCAATTAACAATACATTTTTTTGAACACATGAATGGAAAATTAAATACATAATTGGATATATTATATATTTTAGTGACAATTGTGAAGATAAATTTATTTAGAGAAATCTAAATAATTTTTCAAGCGTAAAAAAAATCATTAATCCTCAAAAATGTACTTCATTTATTGTAAGTATAATTTATAGTCACATTGCAGTATTTGAAATTCATAATTGAATTATTTATTTCTTAGTATCTTGAGTCTTGAGTGTTAGTGATCGATAAATGAAAGCTTTTGGACTTTGTCCATAATAATTGAAATTTTCATTTTTGGTCCTAATATTTCACGCTAAACATCCTGGTTTGAGTCAAGTAGGTTTCAGTTCTTAGAAAAATGTATTGCTGACGATATCAGATTGCCAATTTTTCTTCTACTAGCTAGTGATCTTTCGAAATAACCTGTAAAAAGCAACAAATTTTCCATTTATAATTTTTCATGTTAGTTTACAATTATTTTTAATTCGCAAAATTTTCTCAAATCTTCTGAAAGTGCTGTAGTTTATTAAAAATATGGTCATATAGAAAAGGACAGGACGGAACTTTTTTACCATTGCAGTTTTTTCGTCCGATAAATATTTTTAATAGTAAAAATGAAAAAGTAAACAACAATTTCCCCAAATCCAATTATTTTTTTAAACATAAATCGTCAAAACTCAGCTAAATATTATCGAAACTGTTTAGAATATGGTATACGCACGCAGTGTACCCTAACAATGCCTACAAAATGAAAAAAAACGTCAAAATAGCCTACTGTTTAATAATAATTAAATGCAAATTGAGACCGTTCGACAAGCACGTTTTTTTAGTTTCGGCAAAGAAAAGTATCGAGGGAACCTTAGAGTTGAAAGAACTTTCTGTGAGACATGTGTTCCTAACTAAGAAAGTAAGATTTCTGGAAATTTTTAGATCGATTTATTGAAAATTGACGGAAATATCCAGTGTGTAAGAAAGCACGCGACGCCATCTACGATTGCAAGCGCTTCTCAACGTTCGCTTGTACTCTCGCCGGCACTCGCCTATAAAGGACGCTTTTTCACATAATGGATATTTCACAAGTATTTTTGGAAGAGCAATTGTTGAAACAAAATTGTATTTGTTCAAACAATTCAAAAATCATTAATATATTATTTCTATATACTATACAGTCAGAAAAATAATTATGTGTATTTTATTTTATTTCATTTTTTAAGTTATCGAAAAAAACTGCTTGAGCAAATAAAAAAAAATAAATAAAATAAAAACGGAAATTGCTAAAAAGTAACAATAATATTACAATAATATTCAGTTCATTAAAATTTTCTTTTATCCATTTGAAATACTATTTTTAATAATTTGGTTGAATATTATAATATCGAGAAACATAACCTCACTTTCTTTGAACGGAGTAGCCAATTTGAAGAATAATTTTTTTGTTGATATGAAAAATGGCGTAACTTTACAATCACAAATATTTCGTAAAAATTTTCCGAAAATTCGTCTATCGAGAACGAAGGCGAATTACGCACTTTTTGCATGTTTTCTCTCGTAATATCCGAAGACGACGCCATCTTGCAAACAGAACTTAAGTTGGCTGTTGATCTCCAACCATAAAGAAAATATCGATAGAAAATAACATCGAATCTTAAACCGGTTTAACCATAAGGCGAAAGAGACGGACCAATCTGATCGTTCTCTATCTCTTTCACTCATGTGGACTTTCTGCGAGCAGCCATTGAGAATATCGCATTTCCTTCAAAAGTGAGAAAAAAAATCGCGTGAAATTGATTACATTCGCCATGCTCTACGAATTTCGAATATCGAATTTTCCGAACACGAGTTGTGAAAAAATCCGAACTGAAACCTTAGCTCAAAACGAACTCTATAACAAGTCTCTTAGAAATTCGGTTAATTGTTATCTCAGGTCTTACCTGGTAAGACCGTAAGACCTAAGGAAATTTATTCAAATATATGAACTGTACAATTTCCGAAGAATGTAGTACTGTTATCACTGATGACTTTGCAACGCAATAACTGAGTCGAACACAGAAGAAACAAAAGATAAAGTTTACATTGGAAAAGTAGTAAGAGCTACGAAGCCAGCGCAATCGACAATCGTTTAACTCTATTAAGTTTGAGCAAAATTGCGATTTGGACCTATTAGCTGCTTTCTGATAAATCGTATAAAATACTTTCTAATGCATTTACAATTTTTTACCAATTTCATAGTAGATTTTGCCACGGTGGCGATCTCATAACGGATATCTTGAATTTCCTTATTTGAAATTGTCTTTATTATTCAAAGAAATTTTACCGTAATGTTACTTTATCTCAAATTCGATTAACAATATTCAAAAGTTGTCCAAAGTATTCACACGGCTCCAGTAACATTCAACCACATTTATGTCTTCTTGATTTATTAGTTAACTAGTAATCGATGCATAGAAAATGACTCGCTTGCTGTCCGCATCAATCAATTAAATTTACCTGAATTGCACGCATTCACACACGTCTAAACTAATTCGCCAAATAAATACAGCGTGAAGTCTCTAAAGGACACGCAGTCCGCCAAAAATAAAAAATAAAATAAAAGAACCGCAGGCCTACCTCAGCACATAAACTGTAGAGTAACCGCTAAGGATGTTGATGTTGTTCCTCTCCCTTTTTATCGATGTCAGGATGTTCTCTTTCTTGTAAAATCCTTGGTAGAATTGGTCATTCTTCCATATTCAAACCAAGTGATTGTAGATGGTAGTCACAGCAAAAACGTGAATCTCCTAGATTGAAATCTGGTCCATGCAGATTGCAGTCACAGGCGTCCCCATGATGCATTAAACGATTCGGGTTTCCTCCAAGTTCAAAATACATAAGTTTTTGTAAGTATCTCGTAGACTACACGAGATTCATCAAAACAGATGACATTTTTAGATTCACCGTCCAGACATTACTGTATTTATATAAATGTGTAAATAAATAAGTTGTCACAAATAAATATATGCATATAAAATAAACAAAACAAAATTTGTATCGTAAAAGGGATTCGTTTTATGAAGTCTTTGACAGCCAAAACTTTCTTAACTGGCTTCCGTGTTTTGGAATCCTTAAGGTTGGACTGCCATAAATTAAAACATAAAAAGGGACCCTAACCTTACAGGCAATCTCTGAAGACGAAATCATTCAAATAGAGACTGATAATTGACTGAAACCTGTAGGTCCCGGCCTGACATTTTCGCCTGAGTTGTTCCTAAGATTTCCTTTCGGTGGGGTAGATATTTCTGACTTCTTGGATATTATATATCACGCAAGAGCGGATACAGAACATTTTTCGGAGGGGGCGATTGGGAATTTTCTTTAACATTTCAAGTGACAGGGTTTGTGGGGTCCCCCAATGATTTAAAATAACTTTTCAAATTGAATATAATATGGAGATAAAGATCACTTTTTAGTTGAAAATTATTGTTTTTCAATTGAAACTGAACTACTCTAATTAAGGTCAAATAATGATCTTTTTCAAAGTAAAAATTCCACGGGAAAATTACAGGTAAGAATGTATAAATGTAAACATTTTTAAGTACATAAACGTTTCTTAGTGTCTCTTATTTGCACAAACAGATTTTCAACTTTATAACGTTACGAAGTTTGTAAACGTTACTTCGCATCAAAACTACTCGTATCCTCATCTACTTATTCTATTACATAACCGATTTTTACAAATGTTCACGCTTCTAATCTAGGCGACTTCGTTTTTGTTTCATTTCTTTTGTACTTCCATTTTGCCATTTCTTCATATCCATTCTTGTGCATTCTCTCTTCGATCTCCCTCTAACTCCTTAATCCACTCTTCCCCCAAGCCCGTAGAATCCTTACCACATTCCCTTGCCAGCTTCCTTTAGCTTCCCTTCCTCCCCTAAATCCTTCCCATACATGCTCGTATGTTTTCTCTTCCCATTCACAGAATCTGAACTTCCTGTTCTCTTTCTTTTTCCAATATATACCTGAGCTTACCTTGTTTTCCAATCTAAATCTTGCTATTCCTTCCTTTTTTTATCATCTTATGCCGTTGATTATATTTTGATTCCTCAATCATCCTCCATATTTCTATTAATTGCCTTTCCCTCTCCCTTTTCCTCGCCCCATCTCGTTGATTCCATCGCCCTCCCTCTCCTTTCTTCTACCTCCATCATACTCTTTCTCGATAACTCCCTTCCCCTTTCCTCCCTCAACTTCGTCTTAAAATACCATGTCCTCTTTCCCGCTCTAGAACTAAATTGATCCCTTTGCGCTTCTTCTCTCACCATATATCGCGGTATCCTCCAGTTAACCCCTAACGGCCACCTTATATTCCTTTCTTGTAAACTCTCAATCTGTTCCCTTTCTTTCCATCCATTATATTCATTATATGAGCTATATGATTTCAATTTGTTCGCTAGTTATATCCCAAATACTTAAACTCTAAAAATCAGATTTGATAAGAATCAAATCAATCCTCTCTTCGACAGTCAATGTAAATATGCGTAAGTATTTTTGTATGTCTCACGGTCTTCATTAAAGTAAAACAAATAACAATCGAAATTAATAAAAAGTACGTTTATTAATCATACTGACGTTTCGGCTATCACAGGCATTTAGGTGATACTCTAACCCTGTAAATAATCCCGCCATCCATTCTTCATCCTCTGCCATTAACACTGCATCGTCTGCGTATGCTAGTGTATATATCTTTTCGCTCCCTATCCTAACTCCCCTCACCCTTTTCTCTTTATTTCTTCTTCCAAGTCTGATATTAATTGGGAAATGGTATGAAATTAGCGAGAAGCCAGAGAAAAGGATGCAGACGTTGGAACAAAGATTCGACAAGCAGAAAGAGACTCATAAAAAGGTAGGGGTCTTGGAAGGTCGGATACAAAAAATAGAAAGCTCATACCAGGAGGTTGGAGGTGGGGAGAATGGGAATAAGAAAAAGGAAAGGCTGTTGAAAATAGAACAAAGAATAGCATAGAAAGAGAGAAATAAGAAAAAGAAACATAATGATTAAGGGTCTAAGATTAGAGGGGAAGGAGCTGAAGAAAGGAGTGAAAGAAGTACTAAAAAGGATTTATGCCAAGGTAGAGATAGAAGAAGTGCGAAGTGTAGAAAGGAAAGAGTGAAGAGGGTAGAGAATGGCACTGGTGAAAATAAAGAAATGTAAACATAAGAGGGAAGTGAAGATAAAGAAGTAAGTGTTATAGGGAAACTCGGAAAGGATAGAGAATGATTTTATATGGGTAGAGAGGAAGATGCAGTATAAGTTAAGGAAAATAATAGGAGAAAAAAGAAGACGAGAAACGAGAGTAGGGAAGATTGGAGGACATACTACTGTAATACAGCAGGCTTAGAAAGAAAGTATAGGGAGTTTATAAGAATTTTAACACAATGAGATGTAGTAGTAATGATGAAGACGTGGCTAGAATAAAAGTGATGGGAAATGGAGTAGATCACCAAGAGGTTACAAATGACAGGTTGAAAATGCAAAGAGCAAGAATAAAAAAGGCAGAGAAATGGAAGGACAGGTAATGGGAGTAATAAAAGAATGAATAACAGAGAAGTATAAAAGAGAGAATGTAGAAGAGCCTAGGGGAGATGGGATGGTTAATCCTAAACGGAAGTACAGAGGGGAATGAGAAAGGGGAATATATACGTTCAGGAAGAAAAGAGGGGAACGGTCATTGATTATGTAATAGTGGATGAAGAGGTAAGAGAGATGGTTGAGAAACTAGAGGTAGGGAATTACATAGATTCGGATCACTTTCCCATAATAGTTACATTAGAGGGAGAAATGGGGAATAACAATAAGGCTAAAAATGAAGCAAAAGTAAAAAGAGCAGGAAGAGGGGATTGGTCAAAGAAAGGTAAATAACAGTTCGAATAAACAGTCAGAAATATCGAAATGGGGGAAGGGAATTTAATCGAGGAAATGGAAATAATGATAGGAGAAATAAAAAGAGTATTAGAGTGCTCAAGCAAAAAATAAGTTAGTGAAGGAGGCGATAGAAGTGGATGAGATGAGAAATGTGAAGAGAGAAGAAGGAAGTGAGAAGGGAATCAAGAAAATGGAGAAAGAGGAGAAGTAGTGGAGAAGAATATAGGGGGGGGGGAAGGAGTTTACTGAGTTGTGTGATGAAAAAGAAAATAATAATAGATCTTTATCATGTTCCACGAAATATGTAAATTAGCGTACATAAAGAGATAGACGAGTGGACATAAAAGGCCAAGGTCCAGCCGAGCTGCTCGTTTGAAGAGGAAGCGGAGAAGTCTAGGACGGAAGAAATGGTTTGGAAGATGGTAAATGGATAGATGAAGAAGAAGGAAAAGAGTAAACCAGGATATTGAGATGGTAGAATGGAAAAATGTTGTATGGAATTACTAGGAGGGATAGAGGAAAGTTAGGAAAGAATAAAAGATGGTAGGGAAACAGATGAGGAGGAGGATATTACAAGGGAGGAAATAGTCAAGGTATTAGGGATGATGGAAGATGGAAAGGAACCTGGTATAGATGAGATTCCAAATAAAGTCTGGGAATATGGGGAGCGGGAATTAAAGAATGGCCATGGATAATGTGCAATAGAGTATGGAGATGAGAGGGGTGGCAAAACTTATGGAAGGAAGGAGTAGTGACACCAAAGGCAAACGGAAGGAGGTTAAAGATTATAGAGGAGTCACACTAATGCCAACACTGTATAAAGTATATGTAACTGTTTTATCGACAAGGTTAAAAAAAGAAGTTCTGGAAAAAAATCTAGATACCGAATCAGATAGGATTAAAAAAAGCGATGGGGGTAATGGACACTATATACGTTTTGAACTATCGAATAAATGAGAGGATTAAAAAGGAGAAACGGGCAATGATCGCAATGTTCGTGGACTTAAAGGTGGAGTTTAATTCATTGGACCGAGGAGAAATAGGAAATGTTATGGTGGAAAAAATTATCTACTTTAAAACAAACAGAAATAAAACACCTCGTAATTACTTTCACTGGCTTATTTACTATTATGTTGCACGCGCTTTATTGCGCGACCTTTAACATTACTGCACTTATTCCACAAAATGGACCTGCACGTTGTCCTCTTATCCGGCTTGTCTCCAAAAAATATTTCATTAGACCTGTAAATCATCGTAAAGAATTGAGGATTTGCAGTTTAATATTTTTTCAATTTGAAATAATTTAACTTTCACAAATTTTGAATTTGAATTATCAAGCATTGCCTTTTATTTTTATTGTGGAATGTGTTAAATATTCAATTAAACTCTCGAAATCTCTTGGAGTAAGTGCGCACTCCAGTGGCTTTAATTCTAACTCCAACTTGAAACCAGAAGTGAGCTTCCCCTGTGGAGCGGAGCGTGACTTTTCGTTGGAGCGAACAGTAACTCTTGGACTTGGAGCAGCTGGTTACTCCAAATAATGGCGACTGGTCGCTCCAAACTGGCTGAATGCCGGCACCATTGCAGTGATCGTGTCTGTTCAACATGGAGCTAGTTTCGTGACTCCATCGGTTGGAGTGACGAAACTGACTCCATTGGAGTTAGCTGGAGTCAGTCTTCTCGGAGTTAAATTTCCCTCTTTATATATATATATAGTTAAAAGTTTGTCATAAGGACAACCGCAGGATTTCGCCGGGAGCAGGTGCTAATCTTAAAA
>JAABKJ010012397.1:0-10532 GCA_011634705.1 Andricus grossulariae
AGGACAAAGCAAATTATAACCTTGAAAGTATTTACGCGAAAAATTCTTGAGATAAGAAATAACCTTGAACCTGTTGTTACATGGATTTGGCTGGCAGAAATGCGCGATATCACTCTGTGACGTCATCAATGAATGTTCTAGAAGCTTTTAGCATGAACAGAAAACATATCCAGAGTCCGTCTTGTAAAAGTGGCTCAGAACCCCCGCTGCAAAAGTGGCTTAGAATCCCTCTTGTAAAAGTGGCTTAGTATCCCTCTTGTAACAGTGGCTTAGAATCCCGCCCAATTGATCCAGAACCCGCCCTATACACCTACTACAGATCTATTTCAAATTTTGAAAGCCTTTATGCCCGATTTTCGCAATGATAAATATAAATAGTTATACAAATTTTCTCTTTCAGGAAGGAAAGTGCTCATACAATGAGCACCAGTTAACATGTACAAGCTTTAAATTACTTTTTAAATTTTTTTCAAAACTTCTGAATATCTTTGAAATATACTCAACGTTTTTCTTTAATTTTTTCTGGAAATTCATTCTTCAAAATAAAAATAATTTAAAGTTTTCCGAGGAATCTTGAAAAAAATCTTATTCTCTTGAAACCTCTAATAACACAGGCACACAAAAAAAAGTCATGAACCAGAGGGTAGACGTTACTAATCTTAAGTTTTTGGAGTCGCTGAAACCGAAGATGACCATAAAAAATAATTTCAATTGCCCGTTTTTCCGCTAGCTACCGCTTACCACCCCTCCGATGGTGGTTGATTTTTAAACTTTCGTAAAAAATCAAAATGTATGTGTATTTCTATGTTTTTGGGGACGCTGAAACCAAAAATGATGACAAAAAATGAATCTAAACCCTCTCTTACCTCTTGAATTCGTCTTTTGTAATCATTTTCGGTTTCAGCGTCCCAAAAAACATAGAAATACACATAAATTTTAATTTTTTACGAAAGTTTAAATATAACCCCCATCAGGGGGTGGTAAGAGGGTGCTAGCGGGTAAGATAGAGGTTGAATTCGTTTTCCGTAATCATTTTCGGTTTCAGCGTCCCAAAAAGCATAGAAATACACATACATTTTGAATTTTTACGAAAGTTTAAAATTCAACCCCATCGGAGGGTGGTAAGGGGTAGCTAGCAGAACAACGGGCAATTGAAATCATGTTTTATGGTCATATTCGGTTTCAGCGACTCCAAAAACTTAAGATTAGTAAGGTCTACCATCTGGTTTATGAATTTTTTGTTTGTGTGCCTGTGTTATTAGATAAATTGTAGATTTTATAGGATTTTAGGAAGCATTGTAGAAGGTATGTGGAATTTTGATTATTTAAGTATAATTAAATTGCAACATTTCAATATATATTCTTGGAAGTAAGTTTCAGCTTATGTTATTCTCATATATACTCTATATATAAGGACAACATAGCCTGAAACTTCAGTTTTAGGTTAGCACTAAAGAAGTGAATTTCAATGTTCACGAAACGCCGCCTTTTCTGTTTGCCATTCAGCGGGGTTCTGAAAGCAGGCTCGTAGCTACTTTGGGCGCTCTGGAACTGCGCTTCCTGTCAATCACCCTGCCAATCTGGAACCTGAATTGTGCATATCAATTTATGCGCATTTTAAACATATACTTTTGTCCCAGCTTCCACCCACAGGTACTCATGACCTAGTACTTCGCTACTGAGCACGGTTGCGAAACGCGGTAAGTGATTAGTAGATTCGTTGGTACCAGTCGTTGTTTCAATACTCTATATTCTGCTCGCGCATTCGTCATAATTCGCAAATATATACACTAAAGAGCCCGTCTATAGGGATCCGACAATCGCACTGGAGAGCTCTATAGGGATCCAACATTCATCACGGAGAGCCTGTTTATAGATTCCCAACATTCATCCTGGAGAGCTCATTTATAGGTATTTTATAGGTATTTGTACCAAAATCCGTGCACCAGTCCACACCCAGTCTGATATGGATAGCTTATTCATCCCAGCCAACCGTGCAACTCTGTCCTTTTCTAGACGAAGCGACGTCGTGTCCAGTTGACTTGACCTATGAGTACCCCAGATGCTTGACCAATATGTGGCCATTTCATCGTGCCTAGGTGGTCCACAATAATTTTAAGTCTTGTTTTTGCAATCTGCAAATTCGCGATAGAAACGTCTTTCGTCTGCCAAAAAAGTCCTATTGTCCTTCCTTCTCGCGATCGCCCTCTAAAATCGTCGCAGTCGCACTGGAAGGACCATGAACCTCTGTTTAAGATATGCAATCACTTCATCCAGGTTCGCAGATCTTCTGGAATGGATGCTATGTGGGTGAAGGATCTGATCCACGTGACGATCCAGTCTCTGAGACCGATTGCCCTTTTGAAATTGGTACAACTGTCTCAGTTTTGTTTTTATTGTACTAATCTCACCTTGAAGTCGAAACTTCCATGCAGGGTCTCACATCTTTCTTGGGGCATAGTTAGTGGCCTGGTTTCTGAGTGTTATGCTCATGCTCCTGACACACGCGAACGTAGCGCAATATACAAGAGTCTGCACCTGCAACAATCTCATATCCTATTGCAAGAACCGAGGCATTATCTCGCTGTTTAAGCCGCCAACTAGCCGGAGAAGGTCCTTGCTGACTCGAAATTTCGGCGGACAGTTTCTCATTGGCGGTTCTTGATCTGCAAACTCTAGGATAGCATCAGTGATGCACACTATGAGACGCAGGCTTTCCTTATCAAGCTCTTCAAAGAGTTCAGCTGGAGCAGGGACAGGCTGCGGCAAATGCAAGCCTAACGACTGTCGACCATGAGACCGCTCGTCCATAGCGTCTCGTGTCACGGGTATATGAACCTCCTCATTCACCGCATCTGCGGGGTACGCTACAGGTGCTGCTAGCTGTTTTTTTAAACCTGTTTTTCGATGTTACTTATTTCGACCTCGGATGTAAGGTGGCGCCGCCTAATTGATCTTAATTGATCAGCAAGATATTGTTCAGTCACTCTATGGGACAGCTCGGGATGAAGACCCACGAAGAGACGATGTTGTTCGCCTCTGATAGGTCCTCCCCGTGCCGCTACCCGAAAGTGACATCTGATCACGTCTCTATTCATTTCCGGCGTCCACTTAATCCTCTTTTTGGTCTGCGCACCCTGGAGCTGCTGGCGGAATGCATTCTCAACCTCAGATCTCATTCGGTTGATCGTCCTTCTAGGGAGGAGGTTCCCGTCTATAATCTGACAGCGCATCAAGTTCTCATCATGATGGGTTTCAAAATTAATGCGCTGTCGTGGAATTCCTGCGGAAGTGGTCGGCTAGGGGCTCCCAACGGAAACATGCTCCGCAGGCGCAGTTGATGTTCTGCTGTTTACCACTTATTGCCGATGTTCTGGCTGGACAGTAGCCCTTTAGGGTATCCCAGTGAGATCTATCTGTCCATCACGTTGCTCACGACCACCGGCTTAGATGCTTCCACCCCCAGCGGTGGCACCAGGGTCACCCCAACGATCTTCGGGAAGCGACCAATGAAGATATAGATTTTTCAACTTCTCCATGATTTGTATGGGTTTTTGATGCTCCTCTTAGTCCCTTTCCTCTTCGTCCTCTACCTGTCTGGCATGGAAATCCCTGTCGGTAGCAATGTTATAGACAACATAGCTACGATCATGGTTGCTTAAAGCAACAAAGCGACGACGAAAACGGAGATTCAGCAAATCGCGTCGGAAGAGACGGATGTCACTGTCCGTGAATATATTAAAGAAGCATTCATCAACGACAATTCAATGATCGCTCTGATTGAACCATGAGCAGCAGAGTCCACAATCAAAGCGTCACTGGTCCTAAATTTCGGATTCAACATGGTGCAGAAGAAGATTTCTCCGAAGAGCTTCGGTCCACAACACTTCGTGACGGAGTTCCCTGGATATGTCTGCTCCAGTGTTTCTATCGATGGTGTCAAAGTGCCCAAAGTGAAATTGCGAGTTGTGTATGACGACAGCCAAGCAGTTGACGTCCTAATTGGAAGGTCGTTTACCGATTCGAAGTTTGTTGATTTTTATAAAATCGACAACACGCTAGCATGTGTTTATAGTGAGTTCGCGAGATTAAGAAAAATCAATGTAAAAGAAAATTCGAGTGAAAATGTAACAGTGCTTAATAACGTGGAGTTACCATCTCGATCGGTTTACTTTGTGTGTGTAGAATATCAGAAAAATTAATTTCGGATTCCGTTTATCAATACCAGTACAACCACGTTGAAAATCAAAGAAGGTGAAGTAATCGCTAAAAGATCGAGTTCATCACTGCAAAAACTTCAGGACGAGAATTCAAAATGAGAACAAATCAGAGCGGCAGACGTCAACATAGAAGAAAATCAAACGAAAAAAATTGTCGACAAGCTTGAAAGTATCTTGAATATACATCGACAGGGCGTAGCGTTAGACATGTGCAAACTGGGTTCCACGAACCTCATCGAAATGGACATAAAAGAAATACCAAATAGTAAATCATTGGCAAGAAAGCCATTTCCCGCGAGTGAGCTAGAACGTAATGTAATGAAAAAGATTGTAAACGAATATGGAGAATTAGGTTTAGTAACGGGTACCGTATCTCCGTATGCGAGTCCAGCTTTTTTAATCAAAAACAAAAATGGGGAACCGCGCTTAGTAGTAGACTATCGGTCTCGAAACAATCAAACAGAAAGAATACACTTTCCGCATCCAAACATAGACGAACAGTTAGCGAAGCTTAGCCATTGTAATCTATGTATAAGATTAGATTTGCGAATTGAATATATGCAAGTCCTCTTAACTAAAGAGGCACGAGCGAAGAATGCATTCATCACTTCAGACGATACCGGAGAATTCACTCGCATGGTGTTTGCTCTGATGAATGCATCTTTCTATTTTTCCAAAATAATGGAACGCGTTTTGTGTACATTGAGAAAAGATAACGTCTCCTTTTACTTAGATGACTTTATGATTCTGGGAAAGGATTGTCCATCACTGCGTGATTGTTTCATAGCAGTAATGGAAGCTTTAATAAATGCCGGATTAACAATTAATTTGAAGAAGTGTCAATTTTTAAAAACGCACGTGTCTTACCTAGGGTTCGAAGTATTCGGAAAAGGGATTCAACCGGGTAAAAATTAATTAAAAGCTAATACCGAATTTCCAGTGCCTAGGAACACTACAATAGTTCGACAATTCCTAGGCCTCGTTGGCTATTTCCGGCATTATACCTATAAATTTTCCGAAATTGTCGCATTCTTATACGACTTTTTGAAAAGATATCACGTTTTTAAATGGTATGCGAACGTAGAAAAGGCGTTTCGTACAGTGACTCGATTTATAGCGAAAGAACTAATTGTTCGACCTTTCCGATCTGAGCTAACCACCGAATTACACACGGACGCTAGCGCATTAGGATTAGCAGGAATGTTATTCCAGCGAGATGCAAATAATAAACTAAACTTAGTATACGCTATTAGTCGCAAAACGAGCGAGCCCGAACGTCACTACCACTCGAGTAAATTAGAATTGTTGGCAGCGATCTGGACAGTAAATCGATTCCGAATCTGGTTGATAAATATTCATTTCACGATTGTTACGGATTGCAATGCATTATCGTACTTGAACACTCATAAATCGAAAAACGGACAAATTCTTCGTGGTCAAATCTTCTGTCAGAATATCATTTTGACATCATTCATAAGGCTGGATCAAAACTATCTAATGTAGATGGTCTAAGTCGAGCCCCAGCCGAGTCTAGTGACTCTGAAATCTTAGTCTAAACCAGAAAAAGAAAGCTCAAAATACGAGCGTGCAGAAGTAAAAGACTAGGAATTAAAGAATTCGATTCTGTACAAACGAGAAGGTACTCGAAGCGCATTCTTTCGGTGTTTTTCGGCAAATAAACGATGACAGTTCCTCACCAGGTTTTTGTACAACAACCGCTAAAAATGCAATTGGCGCAGAAATACAGACACATTTACATGTAGTTTACAGTTTTTGGTCTCTGAGATATTCACGCCAGAAGTGACCGAACTGGTATTGACTTATCACGTAAGAAACACAAAAATAAAATGATTTGACTTTAAATGCTCAACGTAAAAAATTCGGTGAACATTAAAAGTAAAATCAAGTCAGCAAATTTTCACCTGGAGACTAGAAAAAATTTTTAATCATTGTTGTTAATTTTCCTAGCAATTGCTGAGACCACACGGTGACTTAGGGTTAGGAAGGTAGAGAAAATTAAATTAATATACATCACTATACAGGGTGTCCCAGTACTCAAGGTACATTTGTATATTTTTGAATCCCTCATAAAAAATGGAGTTGAAAATAATAATAAAAATTTGTTGTCAAGTTAATAATTAATAAGTAATTAACAATTAAAGATTAACTGATCGGAAGCATGCGTTAGATGGACGACAGTCCATGTGTCACTGATGAGGGTGTGTGCACAAAAGAGTAATTTTAAATTTGCAGGAGGTTGTGAATATCAATGGTGCAAATTCACACGGCAACTGAGAGACGAGATTCTTAGAAAATATCTTTTCCTTTAGAATACACGTTGAATTATTTTAACTTCCTTCGAGTATTTCTAATTCTGTAGAATTCAAACGAATTCTTAGAATTCACTTGTGCTCCTTTGAATTCTTCTGAAATTTTTTGCAATTCTCTTGAAACCTTTACAGTACACCTTAAATTATTTTGGATTTCTCCAAGTCTCGTATTCTCTGAATTTCAAATTCTCTGAAATCTTTTGAATTCAATGAATTATTTTGTATTCTCTAAATTCTTTTGAAATTCTATAATTTTTTTAAATTCCGTGAATGCTTTTGAAGTGTTTGTATTCTTTTGCACTCTGTGAATTCTTCTGAATTCTTTGAATTCTTCCGCTATTCTCTGAAATCTTCCGTATTCTCTGAATTCTTCTCAATCGTCTGAATTCTTTCAAATTCTCTTAACTCTTTTAAATTCTCTGAAATCGTTTTAGTTCTTTTGTATCATTTAATTTTCAAAAATGTCGCTTAATTATCTTGAAATCATTAGAATACACGTTGAATTATTTTAATTTTCTTCGAATATGTTTATTCCTGTAGAATTCAAACGAATTCTTCACAATTACAATTTTTTTAAATTCTTTTGAAATCTTCACCATACACCATGAATTGTTCTAACTTACTCCAATTCTTTTGTATTCTTTGAACTCTCCTGTATTATTCTAAATTCTCTCATAAATTTTGGAGTGTCTTAATTCTTTCCAATTCTCTGAAATATTTTGAATTCTATGAATTCTTTTGTATTGTCTTTTTTTAAATTACCTAGATTCTTTTAAAATTTTCTAAATTATTTGAACTGTTCTGAATTTTTTAATTCTCACGAGACCACTGAATTCTTTTAATGATTTTTAATTATCTTTAAATTATTAGAATACATTTCAAATTACTTTGAACAGCTTCAGATCTTTGGAATTTTCTGAATTGTCTTAAAATATTTAAAATACACGTACAATTATTCTAACTTCCCTCAAGTATGTTGCATTTTGTAGAATTCAAACGAATTCCAAGAATCCACATGTACTCCTTCGACTTCTTTTGAAGTTTTTTTGAACTCTCTTAAAACCTTTACAATACACCATTAATCATTTTGAATTTCTACACTTCTTCCGTATTATCCGAATTCTCCTGAATTCTTTTGAATTCTCTAAAATATTTTGTATTCAAATAGTCTTCTGAATTCTTTTTCAGTTTTCTGAATTTTTTCGATATCTTTAGAATATGCGTTGAGTTATTTTGAATTCCTTCAAGCGTTTTAGATTCTGTAGAATTCTACAGGATTAAAAATATTCGAAGGAAGTTAAAGTAATTCAACGTGTATTCTAAATATTTTAAGTCAATTAAAAATATTCAAAAGAAGGACTTCAAACTAACTCAAGGTGTATTATAATAATTTTAAGATAAATAAAAAACATTTTTAAAACATTCATCGACATCGTGAGAATTGGACGAATTCAGAGTAGTTTAAATAGTTCATAAAACTTTGAAACAATTCACAGAATTCAAAGAATTTAGAGAACTTAGAAGAATTCAGAGAATTCCGAAGAATTCACAGACTTCAAAAGAATTCACAGAATTCAAAATAAATTTAGAAAATTAAAAAAAATTTAGATAATACAAAAGAATTCATAGAATTTAAAATATGTCACAGAATTCCAAAGGAGTCAGACAATTAAAAAATTATCAGAGAATTCCGAATAATTTAGCAGAGTTCATAGAATACAAAAGACAGTGATACCGTGAATTCAACAAATTCAAAACAGTTTAGAGAGTTCAGAAAATTTTTAAACAATTCAGAGAATTCAAAGAATTTGGAAGAATTCAAAGAATGGGGGAAGAATTCATAGAATTAAGAAGAATTCAAAGAATTAGGAAGAATTCAGAAAATTTGGAGGAATTCACAGAGTGCAAAAGAATTCACAAACATCAAAAGAATGTACAGAATTCAAAACGAAATTTAGAGGATTTCGAAAGAATTTAGAGAATACAAAAGAATTCAAAAGATTTCAGAAAATTTAAAAGAATTCAGACAATTGAGAAGAATTCAGAGAATAGCGGAAGAATTCAGAGAATTAAGAAGAATTCAAACAATTAAGAAGAATTTAGAGAATGCAGAAGAATTCACAGAGTGCAAAAGAATTCAAAAGCATTCACAGAATTAAAAAAATGTATAGAATTTCAAAAAAATTTAGAGAATACAAAAGAATTCATAGAACTCAAAAGATTTCAAAGAATTTCAAAGAGTTCAGAGAATTCAATGAACTCAGACAATTGAGAAGAATTCAGAGAATTGAGTAGATTCCAGAGAATACAAACGACTTGGAGAAATTCAAAATAATTTATGGTGTATTGTAAAGGTTTCAAGATAATTGCAAAAAACTTTAAAAGAATTCAAAGGACCACAAGTGAATTCTAATAATTCGTTTGAATTCTACAGAATCAGAAATTCTCGAAGGAAGTTAAAATAATTCAACGTGTATTCTAGAGGAAAAGATATTTTCTAAGAATCTCGTCTCTCATTTGCCGTGTGAAGTTGCACCATTGATATTCACAACCTCCTGCAAATTTAAAATTACTGTTTTACGCACACACCCTCATCAGTAACACATGGACTTTCGTCCATCGTTTACGACGTCATTTACGAGGTAGATTTTTAAAAAATAAATAATTACGCTAACGCTGTAGAGCTAGTATGTAGTTTTCCGTGAATAGAAAGTAAAATTAGTGGACATTAAAAAACGATAAAACTTTCAAAATTATTGGTTCAGAGAAGTTTATTAAAAACTTGCAGATTATTTTCTTAATCAAGAAAAACAGACAAATTTTTCCAGGTATAAAGTTGTTTGAGAGTTCTAATGGGTGCTAAGCGGGATGTATGGTGCAGAAGTGTACTCGTTAAGGAGCGAGGTGCAAAAAAAAATGTTTACCTTTTTCCCCTTCTTTAGGATTAAAATTTTAAAAGGCACTTATCAAAATTCCATTCAACTTAAGGGGCTTCACGGTGGCAGAACATGGTCGACAAAGTACGTTTTTCGAAAGCGAGAAAATATCTTTCCTTAAATGCCAGAGTAAGAAATGGTAATTTTATCATTTTAGGACTCACATTTTCTTTTTCTTTAAACGGTCTTCATCACCCCACTCCTGCCAGCGCGAATCCTCTTGCAAGTTGATCGAAACTGAATGAAAATCATTACATAAAATGTGAAATTCTAGGTGTTATGCTTTTATACACACTGTTCCACTTAGCCCCGTGAAGAAAAATAATTTTTTTCTAAAAACAGAACACTTTTTCCGTTTAACAAAATAACATAATATAAAGGCGGAGATTCAAACATTTCGTAATCAACTCTCCAGACGAGGAAAACAGCAACAATAAATAATGGTTTTTAGAAGTTTTTTAACCTCAAAACAATTTTCGAAACCGTATTACGATGCGTCTTATGTCTTACGATACGTCTTATTTGCATTTGGCTCGCCATATTTCAATTTACTTTACTCTATTGATAACATCCTAGATTTTTTCAGGCATATATATACTTAGATATCTTTCTTACTCGTATTGCTCGTATTGCACCTCGAACACCAGCGTCCGTAACTTTTTTGTACAGCAGTTCTGTAAAAATAAAATATAAATTACCTTTCTGAAAATTTTAAATAATTTCAAATAATGTCCAGGCGGTCAAGGCAGAAAAAAATTAAAATGAAAAAATGATATTGATGAAAATGAATCCTCAGTGACGTTCTTTTTATTGGTTTTTCGCTCTGACAAACACCTTTTTTTTAAGTGTTGCTCTGCCCCAAAAGACTTCTGCTAAGTCCTTCACAAACTTAAGAGTCACTTTTTCTTCATATCGTTTCCCAGATATCTCTATGTATATATATATTCGGTTTCGATTTCTATTCCTTTCGAATAGAACTGAAGGGCCTATGACAAAGCCACCGAACGTGTCCTCGGGTTGCGGATAGAGGGTCCCTGTACCAAGGG
>JAABKJ010012398.1:0-10532 GCA_011634705.1 Andricus grossulariae
CTGAAAATGTTAATTTTCGTTTCCTCTTTTGGATTTTGAAAATGCTGTAAGTCTGAAAATTTCCATTTTATCAAAAAGTGTCACAATGATAAATTGTTTGAATTTTTGAGTACTATGAACACCCGCACATATAATTTTGAAATTTTAAAAAAACATGGCTACAAAAATGTTCAAAATGCGCTCACTTTTTTAATTTTCATCCAAAATGGCTAGGTAACGAACTAGTCCTTTTGTTTACGAGACTGACAAAGTATACCAAAGGACAATCCAATTGGTCAATTCTTTTGAAAGTTATCGTACTCAGAGGCAGACATACATGCATACAGACAGACAGACACATTCGTAAAAACCTGTTTTTTGGGTTCAGGTGGTCTCAAAACGTGGACATTTGGCAAAAAACGGGGGGGGGGGCAATTTTAAACAAATCTAATACCTTCTCTAGATGAGAATGTAAAAATTCAAACTTTCAAGTAACATGAGCATTAATTATTGTTATTTTATTGTTTTAATCGTTACAAAAAGTATTGAGGACATAAAAATTTTAATATTTCGCAAACCCACACACGAGATGGAAAAGAATGAAATAAGCAAAGTTATCATGAGAATGTGCCCACTATTCGGGTCGACTTTTTCACTGTTAATGTTATTTTTTACGAATAAAACAGAAAGTACACATCCTTTTGAAAAGTGACCCATAACAAATTTGAGGACCTTTTTGTAGTACACAATTTTTCTTGAATCATCATTTGTTGTATCTTTGAAAATGCTGTGAGTCTGAAAATTTTTCTTTTATCAAAAAATGTCATATAAATAAATTGTTTGAATTTTCGAGTACGATGAGCAGCCGCACATATAATTTAAAAATAAAAAAAAAACATGGCCTCAAAAATTTTCAAAATGCGCTCAGTTTTGGAATTTTTATCCATAATGGCTGGCTAGCGAACTTGACCTTTCGTTTACGAGACTAAAAGAGTATAATAAAGGCCAATCCAATCGGTCAATTCTCTCGAAAGGTATCGTGCTCACAGTCATACATACATACATAAATACATGCAGGCAGACAGACGGACAGACGGACTGACAGACAGACCGGCACATTCGTAAAAATCTGTTTTTTGGGTTCAGGGGGTCTCAAAACGTGGACATTTGATGAAAAATGGGGGGGGGGGTCAAGTTTTACACAAATCTAATACCTTCTCTAGATAAGAATGTAAAAATACACATTTTCAAGTACCATGAGCATTATTGATGTTTATTTTATTGTTTTGGTCGTTACAAATATTCTTGAGGACATGACAAAAATTATATCTTTTGAAAATCTACACACGAGATGAAAAAAATGAAATAAGCAAAGTTTTGATGAGAATGTGCTAACTACTCGGGTCGATTCTTTCATTGTTAATGTTATTTTTTCCGAATAAAACAGAAACGACACATCTTATCAAAAAGTGATCAATAAAAAATTTGTAGACGCTTTTGAAGTGCACAATTTTTGTTGAATCATCATTTGCGCTATCTTGCGTAGTTTGGCCAAAAAGTTAAATTCTTGACTTTTAATTATTCTTTGTGCATTAAAAATGCGAATTTTCAAGAAAATTCCAAAATTCGTTAGGATAGTCCCGTAGGGCGTGGCACAATAAACATTTTTTTTGCCTTGATTTTGTTCCGTTCGTGCGCTGTTTGGCTGAAAATGTTAATTTTCGTTTACTCTTTTGGATTTTAAAAATGCTGTAAGTCTGAAAATGTTCATTTAATGGAAAAATGTTATAAGAATAAATTGTTGGAATTTTCGGGTACTATGAACACGCGCACATACAATTCAAAAATTAAAAAAAAACATGGCTTCAAAAATTTCCAAAATGCGCTCAATTCTTGAATTTTCATACGAAAGGCTGGCTAACGAATTTGTCCTTTCGTTTACGAGACTCAAAAAGTATACCAAAGGCCAATCCAATTGGTCAATTCTTTCGCAAGTTTTCGTGCTCACAGGCAGACATACAACCATACAGACAGACAGACGGACAGACAGACACATTCGTAAAAACCTGTTTTTTGGGTTCTGGGGGTCCCAAAATGTAGACATTTAAGGAAAAACGGGGAGGGGGGGGGGCAATTTTACACAAATCTAATACCTTCTTCAGACGAGATTGTAAAAATACAAACTTTCAAGTGACATGAGCATAAATGATGGTTATTTTATTGTTTTAATCATTACAAATAGTATTGAGGACATAAAAAATATTACATATTTTGCAGACCCACACACGAGATGAAAAAAAATGAAAAAAGCAAAGTTTTGATGAGAATGTGCCCACTACTCGGACCGATTTTTTTCACTGTTAATGTTATTTTTCACGAATAAAACAGAAACTACACATCCTATCGAAAAGTAACCTGTGTGAGAAGACACATTTTTTTGCCTCGACTTTTTTTCGTGTCGTGCGCTGTTTGACTGAAAACGGTAATTCTCCTTTCCTCTTTTGGATTTTTAAAATGCTGTAAGTCTGAAAATTTTCCCTTTATCGGAAAATGTCATAGAAATAAATTGTTTGAATTTTTGAGTACTATAAGCAGCTGCACACATATTTCGCAATTTTTCAAAAAAACATGGAATCAAAAATTTTCAAAATGCGCTCAGTTTTGGAATTTTCATCCAAAATGGCTAGCTAGCGAACTTGACCATTCGTTAATGAGACTGAAAGAGTATGATGAAGGCCAATCCAATCGGTCAATTCTCTCGAAAGTATCGTGCTCACAGACAGACATACATACATGCAGAAGACAGACAGACAGACGAACAGACAGATAGACTGGCAGATTCATGGAAACCAGTTTTTTGGGTTCAGGGGGTCTCAAAACGTGGACATTTGATGAAAACGGGGGGGGGGGTCAAGTTTTACACAAATCTAATACCTTCCCTAGATAAGAATGTAAAAATACAAATTTTTAAGTACCATGAGCATTAATGATGGTTATGTTGTTGTTTTACTCGTTACAAATAGTCTTGAGGACATGAAAAAAATTAAATCTTTTGAAAATATACACACGGGATGAAAAAAATGAAATAAGGAAAGTTTTGATGAGAATGTGCTAACTACTCGGGTCGATTCTTTCACTTTTAATCCTATTTTTCCGAATAAAACAGAAACTACACATCCTATCAAAAAGTGACCAATAACAAATTTGTAGACTTTTTTGGATTGCACAATTTTCGTTCAATCATCATTTGCCGTATCTTGCGTACTTTGACCATAAAATTAAAGCATTGATTTTTCATTATTCTTTGTGCAATAAAAATGAGAATTTTCGATTTTTCAAGAAAATTCAAAAAGTCGTTATGAAAGTTCTGGAGGGCGTGCAAAAGAACCCTTTTTTGCCTTGACTTTTTTTCGTATCGTGCGTTCTTGGCTGAAAATGTTAATTTTCGTTTCGTCTTTTGGATTTTGAAAATGCTGTCAGTCTGAAAATTTTCATTTTATCGAAAAATGTCATATAAATAAATTGTTTGAATTTTCGAGTACTATTAACAGCCGCACATATAATTTTGAATTTTTAATAAGACATGGCCTCAAAAATGTTCAAAGTGCGCCCACTTTTTGAATTTTTTTCCAAAATGGCTGGCTAACGAACATGACCTTTCGTTTACAAGTCTAAAAGAGTATACCAATGGCCAATCCAATCAGTCAATTATTTCGAAAGTTATCGTGCTCACAGACAGATATTCGTGCATACAGAGAGACAGACAGAAAGACAGACAGACACATTCGTAAAAAACTGTTTTTTGGGTTCAGGGTGTCTCGAAACGTGGACATTTAACATGAAACGGGGGGGGGGTCAAATTTTACACAAACATAATACCTTCTCTGGATGAGAATGTAAAAAAAATCCATGGAGCGGACGGTGGTCTAATCGGAACAAAAGTGCCCCGGAAATTGAATAAATGCACTTTTACGGTCAATTTGAAGGTTGAGTACAATATTTGCACCAATTTCAAATTCGATATTAATAAAGGTATCACCTTCGGTGAATAAAATAAAAAAAAACATGGAGCGGACGGGGTTCAAATCGGACCGAAAGTGCGCCGGGAATATGATGAATCCACATATACGGTCAATTTAAAGCTAGAATTAAGACTTTGTGCCAATTTTCAATAAGATTTTATTGAAGGTAGCAACTACAGTAAATAAAATTTAAAAAAAAATCAAAATCCATGGAGCGGACGGTGGTCAAATAGGACCAAAGGTGCCCCGCACATAGGATGAAACCACATATACGGTCATTTTTAAGCTGGAATTATAACTTTGTGCAAATTTTAAAGTAATTATTAATAAATGTATCACCTTAAGTAAATTGAATGAAAAAAATTTTTAAATCCATGGAGCGGACGGTGGTCAAATCGGGCCAAAAGTGCCCCAGAAATATGATGAATCCACGTATGCGGTAATTTTTAAGCTGGAATTAAAACTTTGTGCCAATTTCAAATTGGATATTGGTAAAGGTATCCCTTTAGTAAGTTTAATCAAAAAATCAATTGATATTCCATGGAGCAGACGGTGTTCAAATCGGACCAAACGTGTCCCGGAAATAGGATTAATCCACTTATATGGTCAATTTAAAGCTGGAATTGAAACCTTGTGCCAATTTTAAGCTAGATATTATTAAAGGTATCACCTTCAGTAAATGAAATCATAAAAGAATTCAAAATCCATGGAGCGGACGGGGGTCAAATCGGCCAAAAAGTGTCCTGAAGATTGCATGAATGCAGTTATGCGGCCACGTTGAAGGTTCGATATATAATTTGTGCAAACTTTAAATTAGATAATATTAGAGGTATCAACTTCAGTAAATAAAATTTTAAAAAATAAATAAAAATCCTTGGAGCGGACGGGGGTCAAATCGGACCAAAAGTGTCCCGGAAATAGGATGAATCCACATATACGGTCAATCTTGAGCTGGAATAAAAACTTTGTGCCAATTTTGAAGTAGATATTATTTAAGGTATCACCTTAAGTAAATGTAATCAAAAAAACAATTGAATTTCCATGGAGCGGACCGTGTTCAAATCGGACAAAACCTGCCCCGGAAATAGGAAGAATCCACTTATACGGTCAATTTAAAGCTCAAATTAAAACTTTGTGCCAATTTCAAACTGGATATTGTTGAAGGTATCTCCTTCAGTAAATGAAATCATTAAAAATTCAAAATCCATGGAGCAGACGGGGGACAAATCAGACCAAAGGTGCCTCGGATATTGCATGAATGCACTTATACGGTCAATATGAAGAAAGAACATATAATTTGTGCCAATTTCAAATGAGACATAATTAAGCATATTACCTTCAGTAAATAAAATTAAAAAAAAAATTTTAATGCATGCAGCGGACCGGGGTCAAATCGGACCAAAAGAGCCCTAGAAATAGCATAAGTGCATTTATGCGGTCAATTTAAAGGTTGAATATATCGATGGCTTCATTCAATATGATTCTATGTCCTGACAGCGCCGTGTATGAGACTATACGCCGCGTATGAGCTTAGAGAATAGTCTCATAGAGGGCGCTGTCAGCACATAGCCTCACATTGAATGGAGACGTCGATATAATTTGTGCCAATTTTAAATAAGATAAAAAAATTCAAAATCCATGTAGCGGAGGGGGGTCAAACCGAAATAAAAATGCCCTAGAAATTGCATGAATGCACTTATACGGTCAATTTGAAGGTAGAATATATAATTTGTGCCAATTTTAAATAAGATATGATAAAGCGTATTACCTTCAGTAAATAAAATTAATCAAAAATTCCAAATCCATGTGGCGGACGGGGGTCAAGTCGGACCAAAAGTGCCCCGGAAATAGAATGAATCCACATATTCGGTCAATTTTGAGCTGGAATTAAAACTTTGTGCTAATTTTAAACTAGATATTATTTAAGGTATCAGCTTAAGTAAATGAAATGAAAAAAATTTCAAAATCCATGGAGCGATCGGTGGTCAAATCGGACCACACGTGCCCCGGAAATAGGATGAAACCACATATACGGTCAATTTTAAGCTAGAGTTGAAACTTTGTGCCAATTTTCAATTAGATATTATTGAAGGCATCACCTTCAGGAAATAAAAAAAAATTATAAATCCATGGAGCGCACGGGGGTCAAATCGTAGACAATGTGCCCCGGAAATGGTATCAGGCTGAGTTTGACGGTTCCACACTAATTTTTACGAGTTTGTAATTTTCAATTTTTTATATTTTTCTTGCACAACAATGTAGGATTCTGTTAATGAAAAACTTGGCATTTCCGTTTCTTGAATTTCGCTGAGAAATGGGTGCAAAAAAACAAATTTTTACAAAACCCTTAATTTTCTCCCAAAGACACATAATTTATCTGGGTTTTTAATTTTAATTTGACACACATTACTTACGATGTGTTAAAAAAGTTAAAAATTATTGTTTCATCATCCAAAAAGTGTCAAAACCGAAAAAACGTGCCCCGGTAATGGTATAAATCCACTTATACGGTCAATTTGAAGCTTGAATTAAAAATTTGAGCTAATTTTAAGCAAGATATTATTAAAGGCATCACCTTTAGTTAATGAAATTAAAAAAAAACCTAAATCCATGGAGCGGACGGGGGTCAAATCGGACCAAAACTGCCCCGGAAATAGGATGGATCCACGTATACGGTCAATTTTGAGCTTGAATTAAACCTTTGTGTGAATTTTAAATTAGACGTTATTAAAGGCATCACCTTCAGTCAATTTTTCATATTTTTTTGTCCCAGCAATATAGGATAATGTTAATGAAGAACATTGGCACTTCGGGTTTTTCGAATTTCGCAAAGAAAAAAAAAAAAAATGGTTGCAAAAACACAAATTTTTACAAAAACCTAAATTTTCTCCCAAAACCACATAATTTGTCTGATTTTTCAATTTTAATTGTGACACAAATTATTCGCGAGGTACGAAAAAAGTTGAAAACTAATGTTACATTATCCAAAATGTGTCCAAACCGAACAAACGTGCCCCGGAAATGGTATAAATCCACTTACAATGTCAATTTGAAGCTTGAATTAAAAATTCGTGCCAATTTCAAGCTAGATATTATTAAAGGCATCACCTGCAGTATATGAAATAAAAAAAAAAAATTCATGGAGCGGACGTGGGTCAAGCCGGACCAAAAGTGCCCGGGAAATAGGATGTATCCACAATCCACATATACGGTCAATTTCGAGCTAGACTTCAGACTTCGTGCCAATTTTAAACCACATATTATTACAAGCATCACCTTAAGTAAATGAAATGAAAATACATATTGAAAATCCATGGAGCGGACGGAGGCCAAATCGGACCAAAAGTGCCCTGGAAATAAGATGAAACCACATATACGTTAAATTTTAAGTTGAAATTGAAACTTTGTGCCAACAATGGGAAATCCATGGAGGGGACGGTGGTCAAATCGGATTAAAAGTGCCCCGGAAATTGAATGAATGCATTTCTACGGTCAATTTGAAGGTTGAATGTAAAACTTGTGCCAATTTCCGATTATGTATTATAAATGGTATGACCTTCGGTAAATAAAATGAAAAATAAAAAAATCCATGGAGCGGACGGGGGTCAAATCGGACCAAAGGTGTTATGACCGACTTATGAAAAAAATAAGCAAACACAAGGATACACGTTTTTTTTCTTTCACATTCTTCAATGTTTGCCTATGACTACCACCTCTATTCCTTTACATCAGGAACAGGACAGGCTCATACATTCTGAGTAGAGAGAGATTCTAAAGGAAAAGGGAAGGGAAAATAGTACATACCAGTTACTCGTAGTTCACCCTTTTCTGCCTTCACCGTCCGTACGTTCGAACGTTTTACTCTCCGCACCTTCATCCGTTTGCCCTTACGCCAACCGCTTCCGTCTACTGTCTTTGATCAAGCGCCATTTAAAATTTAATTTTACTCCTTAACCATTTCCTTCTCTCAAAATTTTCTTTGAAATGGCAACTTGATCTTTGATACTTCCGATACCATATCCGTATACTGTCTTTGATCTAGCGCCACTTAAAATGCAATTTTACTCCCTAACCGTTTCCATGTCTCAAAATTTTCAAATATTTACTTTTAATGTCTACGTCCGTATCGTAATTAGTTGTGTTCTATCATCTTTACGATAAAATAAAACTGTCGGACGCGAAGAGAAGAAATACTTGAAAAACGAAGCCGAACCACAAACGTGCAAGGGAAAAGCACCGAAGTGCTTTTCCTTTCATACCATCCCCTTCTCCTGTAAACTCCACTCTGATACATCACAACCAAGTTAAAACCTGACTTTAACCCTTTCTCTGGACGCATTGAGTTTTAAAACAAAAGATTGACACAAAGAATATAATTAAAATTTTACTTAAAAATAAATATAAATTGGTTATATGCAAAAATGAACTTATATTATTTCTCAAGGCGAACTATAAATTTTTGAAAAAAAAATAAAAATTTTCCATCGACTGCGCTTGGTAACAAGTCGCGAGGCTGAACATTCGTAGTTATCAAATTCCGAAGTCATCAGTTTTCTGTTCACGCGGTCTTGCCATGTATCTCACACGAGAATCCCCTAGTCTACCAAAATACCCCACTTTTACGTGCAATACGTACTGACGAACCACGATGAGTGCCACCAATTAATGGCAGTCCTTCGTTCTTCCTTGCCTCGACAAGAAGTTTAAAAGGAAAAGCACTTCGCTGCTTTTCCCTCGCCCGTTTGTGGTTCGGTCTCGTGTTTCAAGTATTTCTTCTTTTCGCATCTGACGGTTTTATTTTATCGTAACGATGATAGAACACAATTAAATACGATACGGACGTAGACATTAAAAGTGAATATTTGCCGACAAGTAACAGAGAATTTATTTCTCTAATAAAACTAAAATCCAGTGGACGGAAACGGTATCAGGAGTATTAAAATTTATGATCAAGTTGCTATTTCAAAGAAAATTTTGAGAGAAGAAAATGGTTAAGGAGTAAAATTAAATTTTAAGTGGTACTTGATCAAAGACAGTAGACGGAAGCGGTCGACGTAAGTGCAAACGGACAATGGTGTGGAGAGTGAAACGTTCGAACGTACGGACGGTGAAGGCAGAAAAGGTTGAACTACGAGTAACTGGTATGTTCTATTTTCCCTTCCCTTTTCCTTTAGAATCTCTACTCAGAATTTATGAGCCTGTTCTGTTTCTGATGTAAAGGAATAGAGGTGGTAGTCATAGGCAAACATTGAAACATGTTAAAGAAAGAAAACGTGTATCCTTGTGTTTGCTTATTTCTTTCTTAAGTCTGTCGTAGCACCTTTGGTTCGATTTGACCCCCCTCCTCTACATGGATTTTTTTATTTTTTATTTTATTTACCGAAGGTCATACCATTTATAATACATAATCGGAAATTGGCACAAGTTTTACATTCAACCTTCAAATTGACCGTAGAAATGCATTCATTCAATTTCCGGGGCACTTTTAATCCGATTTGACCACCGTCCCCTCCATGGATTTCCCATTGTTGGCACAAAGTTTCAATTTCAACTTAAAATTTAACGTATATGTGGTTTCATCTTATTTCCAGGGCACTTTTGGTCCGATTTGGCCTCCGTCCGCTCCATGGATTTTCAATATGTATTTTCATTTCATTTACTTAAGGTGATGCTTGTAATAATATGTGGTTTAAAATTGGCACGAAGTCTGAAGTCCAGCTCAAAATTGACCGTATATGTGGATTGTGGATACATCCTATCTCCGGGGCACTTTTGTCCGTCTTGACCCCCGTCCGCTCGATGCATTTTTTTATTTTTTTATTTCATATACTGCAGGTGATGCCTTAATTAATATCTAGCTTAAAATTGGCACAAATGTGCCAAATTGTCCAATGTTCTTCATTAGCATTATCCTATATTGCTGTGAAAAAAATATGAAAAATTGACTGAAGGTGATGCCTTTAATAGAATCTAATTTAAAATTCACACAAAGTTTTAATTTAAGCTCAAAATTGACTTGACCCCCGTCCGCTACATGGATGTTGCATTTTTTTCAAATGGTATTTGCTGGAGGTGATACCTTCAATAATATATAATTTAAAATTGACACAAAGTCTTAATTCGAGCTTTAAATTGACCGTATATGGATAATTGTCAAATCAGAGGCAAACTTGTAGTCCCAGTAATATAAAATTAACTCAGAAACTCGTACTGCTTTTTTTTTTTAATTTAATAAATAGTTATTATCATCCTCTACAAAATGGTCATTTCTTTTTTTTATTTGCGTTCCTATTTATGTTAATCTAATAGAAGAATCCCCCGAACGTCATTACCGCACGGCGTCCCAACCTCACTTTGCGCAAAGATAAATTGTTTTTCTCCTTTTTTTACACAGTAACCTGAAAAACGCTTATCGTACCAAGCTTGTAAACTTTAGATGAACACAAATTTAATTTATGCACATTTTTGAAGTCAAATAAATAATATTGTAAAAACCTTAAAGTCTGTCCCTCGATTTTTGTCATTCCAGAC
>JAABKJ010012400.1:0-10531 GCA_011634705.1 Andricus grossulariae
TGCGGGCTCTGCTACGATCGCCCGTCCTGTAAAATTCAGATTTGACGCATTAGGTCCCTTTCTTCGCGGACGGTCACATATAGAAAAATAAAGCTCCATATATTGTTGATAAATTAATTAAACTTGCCTGTAATTTTGAAACGATGCAAGATTTCAAAACACATGAACAGGGTTTTTTCGTTTCCTACCCAGTAAAAAAAGTTGAATCGATATAACGCGAAAACGAATTATGGTTAGGTTTGGTGTATTCGATTTGCTGCTATTATCGAATTGGACCTTTAAATTTAATTCTGCAATGCATTAACCTCTATTCGGCCGAGTTTATTTTATGAAATGAAGGGAAATTATAAGCTTTCCAGGGTAGCAATGAGTATAATTATGAAAAATAAAGTTGCCCAAATACATTCGTGCTGTTTGGGCGAGCGATAATAATTATTTAACTGAACGGAGTGATATTAACCAAACTTTGACTCCAATTCGGCAATACACATGATTTGAGAGACTCAATTCTGCAAGGTGTAGGGCGATGGACGCGGTGGGTAACTGGTAACTGCATTGCCGACAGTTGGTAACCCACCGCGTTCATCGCCCTCCACCTTGCAGAATTGAGTCTGTCAAATCATGTGTATTGCCGAATTGGATTCAAAGTTTGGTTAATATCACTCCGTTCAGTTAAATAATTAATATCCCTCGCTCAAACCGCACGAATGTATTTAGGGAATTTTATTTTTCATAATTATACTCATTACTACCCTAAAAAACTTATAATTTCCCCTCATTTCATCAAATAAACTCGACCGAATAGAGGCTAATGCATTTCAGAATTGAATTTAAAGGTCCTATTCGATAATGGCAGCATATCGAATACACCAAATCTAACCTGAATTCGTTTTCGCGTTATATGTATTCAACTTTTTTCACTGGGTAAGAAAAGATTATGCTTTGGGTACCACCAATAGTGATTCAAGCACTTTTAAAATACAAATCTAACTTAAATTTCAGGTACGTGTAACTGAAACTTACTTTCATGCACTTCTAACATAGGTTAGATCGAAATCTCGACCTAACCTTAAGTTATGCCTTTTTAAGTTAAGATTATATACCGATTTATATAAACATTTATTTATTTCAATCAATTTTTTTGCAATAAATATGACCATTATAAAAAATCGCAGGAACCTGAAAATCTGCGGAAAGCAGGCAATCATTGAAAAGTAAGAAAATAGTCCACTGAATTGAAGTTTGGCACAGAAATTATGTGTATGTATTTTCATGGACAGTTTATACTTTATAGTTTTGAGCATAGATTTATAGAAAAACCTTTTAAATGGCTTACAGAAAAAATGGTTTCGCTGTGGGGAAAAACTTCCTCAAAAACACAACTTATTGACATATGTACATATAAATATTTTTATTGCATCCATATGCATCAATTTTTTAGAGTTAAATGTAAAAACCACCATACATTTTTTCTATTGTACGGCCCTAAATGTAGGTGGAGATTTAAGATTTAGGAGTTGAAGATTTGGGAGGTTCCACTGCAATATAAAATAAAAATTAAACAGAGCACGACACGTGTGTGTTGCCAGTGTAATTTTTTCAATGCTATACGGCTTAATTTTTATGTGCCTAAAATAATCTTGAGAGAAACTTTACTATTTGCTCAAGCTTTATGTTGAAGTTTCCCCGATTTATTGTTCTATCTTTGTAAGATTAAAATCATCAACAATGTATTGTCTAAAATTCTGGAACCTGACACGAAACAAACAAACTTGTTGTGATGAAAACTAATTACACGCCGAAAAAAATATTGGCTGTCTCTCTTTTGAAACGAAAAATTGCATTCTTATATTGAGTTAGCTTCGTTTTTATGGCATTGATGCAAAATTTTCAATATATCTTTTAATAAGTGCAGTTATTCAGATGACTCAAGCTTTCGCAGTTCCTGACTCAAATTTAAAAAGAAATCGGTTTTGAATCTAAGAATAATTGTGCAATTTCAAAGTTGAGACAGTCAAAATTGTACAATTTTATCATCAAATTTATGGGAAAAACACATAAGGTAGGACAAAAGTCTACAGAACAAAATTATTTCTCTTAGAAAGTTCTAAAAATAAGGCTCTTGACAGTTTTTTGTAACGAGTTATTTTCCATAATTTAACTAAAATATGATTCAAACCGGTTCAAATAGTAGATATTTTTTCAAAATAATGAAATTCCATGGTGTTATAAAAAATCGAAAACTTTTTCGATAAAGGTTTATTTTCGAAAATAATCAAGAACATGCACATCATCAATTTATACTTAACTTGTCTTTTCACCTGCATTATTCATATTTGAGTAAAAAATATGGTAAATACGCAAGATAGAGAAAAGCTTCAACAGACATCCTTTTAGAACGTTTTTAAGGGTAATAATTTTATTATTTTGACTTTTGTCGCAACTTGTGACAATTTTTAAAACAAACTTATTTTTCTCTTCCAGAGAAAAAAATGTTCCTCAAATATAGAAAATAATAATTAAACTGATGAAGAAAACGTCAACTAACAGTAATAATTTAAATAATTATTTAAATCTGAATTAGTTGATATTAACTAATTTGTAATTCAATTTTAACTAATTTTTATTCAAATTAAACTAATTTTTAGTAGAAAAAGTAACTAAAATATTAGTGAACATAATGTAACTAATTTTTTTATCAAATAACATAGCGGATAGTGAAATTTAACTCAAATTTGACTTAAATTAGTCAAATACTAACTAATCGAGTCAGGGACTAACTTTTTGCTTTTTAAGTAGCCATTTTTAATTAATTCAAATTCGGAGAGAATAGCACACTTTAATGAAAAAATTTGGCAACTTTTTGATACTAATCTACCTGTGACTTACGCATAGATCGCATATCTGATTTGAAATGATTTGAGGGGATTATTCCGTATTTAATGACATCTGACTTTTAAATATCGCGCGCATGAAAAGTTTATAAAAGACAAAGCCATCTATGCAGAAATTTTGCCGTGGCCCTGATCGGGGCAATCTGATCAATTTCCTGTTCAAAGCCATCTTAGAACTATTTAAATTATTGTAAGGTATAAGTTATTATATTTTAGGGTACCATTTCCCTGCAACAAAAAATAACCTGGATAGTGTGAATGGTACCATTACACAAGGTATCGTTTTCCTCGCACTTGAGGTACGAAACGTCATCTGCTGTCAATTGTTTTTACAATTTTGCGCCAAAAACAAAAGACGGTAGTTTCGTATCCAAAGTTCGAGGAAGATAATACCCTATCTTGAAATTAGCTGCAACATAGTTTATTCTAGAGTTTTTATTTCCTTCCAATCTTTGGCATTACCGGAAATTGTGTCTATGTGTAAAAGCTCTTCCTCCTCCGTAAAATTAGATTTTTGGCAAGCAGGACCTAAAAATAAATAATGAAAATTATATTTTGAGTTAACAGAATAACATTTTAATTCCATTTTAATTCACTATTATTAGGTATGATACGTACCTTGCAAGGCTGAGCAAAAATTGAAGTCTTTAATTAGTTACTTGTTAGGAATTTTTTTAGCGAAGTGAGCATTAAAACCAATCCCTACCCAAATATTATTTTTTCTTAATATGATGTTAAAGGACTTTCTAATACATGCATGAGTGGTCATTTGTAAATTGATAGTAGCTTTCTGGCTGTATAAAAAATAATTAAAATAAAATGTCGGATTTAATTTTTGAAAAGTGTGGAAAAGACGAAGGATAAATATGAGGAAAAAATTTACAAAACGACAACACTCTTAATTGATTTTTAGCTTTGCATTAAAGACTTTGAAGTCTTCCAGATTTCCAGTCTTATCAATTTTAATCATTACTTTTATAGCCTTCTGGACTTTACTGATTCCGTGAACGTCTTCTCGCAATAATTTTAGTTCCTTTAAAACTGTCCTGTATCCTACATAAAAAGCAAAATACGATGGAATTTTAAGTACACGGGTTTCCTAATGATTATTAATAATCAAAAATCGTCACCGAAATAAAACGCAACCAAAAACAACTTCATTATCGTTTAACTTTTCTATTCTTATTTTCTTAAAGACTCAATCTTAAACTAAATTCCCTTCTTATTTTGTATCAATCTCAAATCGGAAATCAAATAGCTTTCAATTTTGCTTCGGTCTTGGAACAAAAAAGTTAAATTAAATTGCATTCGATTCAAAATAATGAAACAAGAATTAAATTCTTGTTATTTGAAATATTGTATTTAACAAAAAATGTCTGTAAGTTTAGGATCAATTTTCTGGGAATAATTTTTTTTTTTATACAGGGAGATGAAACGAAATTGCTAAAACACTGTCGTTTCGTCTAAGAAACGAAACTAAATTATAAATATCATATTTATAAATGGATTTCTGTTTTTGTTATGTTACCTATTTCTTCACTTCTCTGAATATTTTCGCGTAGTTGTAATGAAGATTTACATTAAGATCCTGGTTATGATATTGCGTTCATTGTGACCTGTGAAAGAATTTTTTTTATTATAAATATAAATAAAGTGCTTAATTTGAGATTAAAATGTTGGCAGACTGTATTGGAAAGCTAGATGCCTTAGATAACTTTTTGCTAAAGTAAGTACATTGATTCCGTCAAGTAGAGAAATTTTACGACCAATTTGGTGAAATCGTCCATTTTGGCAAAAAACAAAAATCGTAACAGGTTGCGGGCACCCTTCGAAAATTCGCTGAAAATGGGGATAGTTAGAGGAAAATGCACCTAATTCTAAAGAATTTCAAGGGTTAATAATTTTAAAGGCCTTTAGTGGCTTTTTTCTACTAAAAAAATTTTGATGGCGCGAATCAGCGTATCAAAATCAATTGGAGCTGATTCCGTTGACTTCTTCAGTGTAGTCGCGGCTAAAATAAGTCAACTAAAATAATACAAAAAAATACGTTCAAATGTTAATAGAATATTTTATTTCGGTATAAATGATGATATCTGACAGTTTTCAAGTCAAACAGATGCTTTAAATGAAAAAAATGTTCCCACAACCGGTTACATTGAAGTGCCCACGACCGGAATTCACGACCATTATCGGTGCATCAAGAAAATGTGATGTTTCATAACTTACAGATAAATCGATGTGACATCTTAAATCACAACGAAAATACTGTAGAAATATCAATAACACTCACCTGTTTGAGATCATTTACTTTGATTTATCGCAGTTTTTAAACATTGATAAATTACAAGTGCGTTAATTTTTACATACTTTTTTCAATATGATCGCAGCTAATGCACAAATCGTCTATTTACGTTGATAACACCTCGAAAACTGCGTACTTCTGTCAAAATACAAGTATGCCACCAGTCAGATCCTCAATATTTGTATTCTGTCAGCTGATGAGTAGAGGTGCCCACAACCGGAGAGTGCCTGCAACTGGTGACTCTCCCCTAATATACATTTGAAATAATAGTGTTGGACATAATGTAGAAAAGTTCGCATTTTGGAGAAAATAGAGTTTGAAGAATACGATCTGTGATGAGGATGTTTTCGTTAAAGCCAAAGGAGCTTCAACAAAAGAGAATTCACAATCCCCAAAATACAGTTGTCGATGGTTTGACATTTAATTTTAAAAGTTCTGTGCACAAATGTCAAGGATGTACAAAAACCGAGCGCGTAGCGCGAGTTAAATACGCTACCGAGCGCAAAACGCGAGATCCAACTATTTTTAATCTTTTAAATTATTCGAACTTGCAGGTTTTTCCGTTACGATAGGGGCAGCATACACTTTCTGTACCGAACTTTCTGCAGAGTTTACAGAATTTTCAGTTATTTGATGAATTTACGGATAGTTTCTGTTACAGTTAATAAACTTTTCTGTGAAATTGACATCGTTCAATTGTATAATTTAATCGGAAGGTTCGTCAAGTTTACAGGAAGTATCCGTAAATTGGTAAAATTACTGGAAATTTAGTGAGCTCTGCGAAAAATTTAGTAAGCTTCACAAAAAAGCTATACTGTCCCTATTTCGACTGAAAATCCTATTTGGTTTGACGCTTACTTCGTTTCAACGCTCACAGCTCAATACATCACATTCTTTAAATGGTACAATAAATGTTTTTTTCGTTGAATGCATTTCAAATCAGACAGATTTCACGTTTGAAGATGCAGGATCTCTTGAGGAGGAAATATGTTATTTTTTAGAGAAAAATAGGCGATACGTATTTTTCTAATTTCCAATAAAAATTGCTTCTAAGAAGTTATGCCCAATCAGGTTTTTGTGCTTTTGTTTTTCTAAAAAAATTTTTTTTCTGAAACCTTTATAACTGTTAACCTAGATGGGGTATTTTTGTCGCGTTCCATTTGATTCTTATAACGTTTATTGTCTTCTTTCGCAACCCGCAGGAAAGATTGAAAAAGATTCAAAATTAACATAATGGCGGCAGTTTTACTGAAAAAATTACGAGTCGATTTGCTCCAAAAATCCACCATTATATTTTTGGCCAATTTTTTTTAATTTGTGCTTTGAGAAAGAATATATCTTGTAAGTTTTATGAGGGCTTAATAACTTTTGTGGTCAGGAGAACTTTTTTCATAAAATCAATCATATGTTCTATATCTAATTAGGCATAGTTCTGTACTAATTAAATATTACGAAGTCGTTTAGTAATTGCTTTAGTGAGCAGTTTTCACAACCTTTACTAGCAAACTGGTTATCTATTTATTAAGGCTTAGTTTTCGAATTATAAAGCCTTCCTAAGAAGTATTTTTTAACTAATTACTAGTAATTGAGATTTTACTGAGTAGGTGTCAACTTTTCAGCACCGCAAAGCTATTTTATACACTTCAACATTCCCTTTATTACTGCAAAAATATTAACCGATTTTCAGGAATATTTTCTTACTTTCTTCAAATTATATAAATAAACTAATTTTGCTAATTAAAATTGAATTAAGCCATGCTTTGATAATTTCAGTTTTTGCAACCGGCCTTAATCTCATAACAATGAAAGGGTCATTTCTTCCGGGTAATTCGACTCGCCACGGGGTATCTATCTCCTCTCATTTGATAATGGTCCAACAGCAAGATCAGAAAACGCAGACATAGCTAACACTGAGCGTCACTGCTATTGTACTTACCTTTTTGATCATTAAACGAAGAAAAAAAAAAATTTCGAAAAACCGGCTCTTTTCAGTAAAACAGAATAATATTTAGATGACGTTTGCAAAAAATCAGACAAAAATATTTAACCGTGCGGCCAGAAACTGGAATACCGTTTTCTGACTCTAATAAATCCTCTTAATCCCCTGGAAGTATCAAATTTAACGTTGAAAATTCAAAAGAAAAAAACTTAATCCACGACATTCGCTCACTCCGAAAATGCTCTCGACCACCTGGCGTCGACAACCGAATTGGTTGCCGTTGGGGCGCTTATTTAAAATTATTTAATCTGAAAATAAATTGCTTACAATAAATAATAAATTAAAGTTTTGAAAATTATGCTTTGGTTACAAGAAATACTTAGAAAGTGTAATTGAAATTAATTATTAGATTTTGCTCCTTAAAAATAAAAGTTTTATTTTAATTCTGAAGAAAAAACATTTTTTTATCTTAGATATGAATTTACAATAATTCCTAATATTTTAATGCACTTGAAATTCATTATTTGCTCTAAACATTTGACTTACACACTCAATCAGTTTTAATAAGGGCGCTAACGGTAACCAATCAGCTTGTCGACGCGACGTATGCGTAATGCGTAATGCGTAATGCGTAATGCGCAAATATTAGCCCTCCACGACAGATAGCTGCTCCTCCATGGATGGTCGTAATAAGTGAAAACAAGATGATCGTCTTGACCATCCCGAAAGAATACCTTCATTTTTCCCTGAGAGTGAATCTGATCTTCTCATAACATTCAGACAGGCGATAAAATGAGAGTCTCTCCGACTAATGCGAAAAAATTATGGAAGGCCCTTCAGATCATCTGAAAGAACGGATTGACTCTCTAAATTCTATATTTTGGCCTAAAATGAACAGTGCTTAGCTAATCAAATAGCTAAAAATGCGGAAATTAGGTCTTTTATTTGCATTCCGTACGTGGACGAACTATTTGCGCCAATTGCGAGAATTCTCGGGCATTAGGACAGGGACGCCAAAAAAGGGTGAATGATGTTAGGGAAGACAATATAATAAAACAGAACGTTCGCAAATTCAAATTAGGCACAAATAAGTTTATATTTGTCAACAGGCCAGTCTACGAAAATTACTGATGATATTAAGTAATACAAATTACGAAACGTGTCAAAAAATAGCAATCGTATATATTATGTATACTCTTGTATATTGTGCAGTTCAGTGTCCAATAATATGTGATTAACCTTTTGGTATAGAAAAAATCATACCACAGAATAAGTGTCTGGATAGTAACATCCCAATATAAGATGTAATCTTCGTTCTTCAAGACGGGCACTGTAATGTATCTATAGAAAGGCATCTATTCTGGTTAGAGTCCTATATTTAAAGCAAGTTGTTGATGTATAATGACCGCCACATCATTATGTCTGTGTGTATATTCTCTCTGAGCTATTAAGCAAATACCATCAATATTGTGCTTGATGTATTCGTTGGTATTTCCACAAAATCTGTACCGGTCAACCACGTCTTGATGTGATACGTGTTTGCGATATGATCTGGTGCTTATCACCCTGTCCTGAATCGCAATGACGAATCCTTTCGTTTCTGGAAGCAGAACGCCCCTTTGCCGCCAAATATTGGATGCCTCACTATCCACTTCATGTTGATCTAAAGTTTTGGGGTCCTCGCCGTGGATGGCTTTTTGTCTCCATGGCATTACTTATTCCTCTATGGTTTCTGCCCTAATAATCAAGGCCTTCTCTGAGGACAAATTCAAGTGAGTGTAGTAAATATCCGCTTCACAGATGGTGTTGTAAAGCGCAACATCTCGCTTGATGTTGAAATAGTCTCGCAGTTGTGCAACTTGTGACCTACACATTTTCTTGACATCTAACACGTCCCTACCCCCTCTGTGTCGGGGTAGAACTACCCTTCCAATCGTGTAACCTTCCAAGGTCAAATTCAGACCATTTGATGATCTCATAGGAGTACATGAGGACAGGGATGACATAGGTATTGATTGATCTGATTTGGTTTGTCGAGTTGAGAGAACTCTTCAGAATCAATTTGAGTCTTGTAGTGAAGGCAATCGTCAGGCTTTTCTTAACTATCGTGTGCTGAATACCCTTAGATTCAAGAATACCCAGATATTTATATGACTTGCCCTCAGCCATTGCCATTGAATCCCTGATTCCCTTCTGGTTAAATGCACTGTTCTGCATTTATGTAGTCGGACCTCTATGCAGGTATCATTGAAAAACTGCTTTGTGACATCGATCACTTGCAACAGTTTCTGGTCTAGACGAGCGTATAGCTTCAGGATATCTATCAGAAGTCATTATGAGAAGTTATAGGCTCCAGAAGCTACGATCATGGTTTCTTGAAGCAACCAATCCCGACGCAAACGGAACGTGGACGTCATTCACTCCACCCCTAATCCTTCTATCCTAGAAGGTAAGAAAGAGAGGGAAATTCATGCCAAAGGCTTCGTACGACACTGTTCTTTGGAGTCCATTCTCTAGCCGAAAATCACCTTCCACGGTAAACAGCACGGTTGGAGATGAAGATTTCACCCCTGGACACTTTTTTTGGACCTACCAATCTTTGTAGAATCTTATGAGGAACAGTGTTGACGGACCAGATAAAGTGACCTCAGAAGAACAGACTTTTGCATCCGGCTCGCGATGTACTGAACTTGACGCTGGCAAGCCGGGATGTTATTGAGTTGGCTGAGAAATAAAGCTTTCGTACCTCCAAGACAGCTGATTATGAGACCAAAAAGGTGGACTTTGTGGCCTTGGTACAGCCTGCTTAGCTCGAAAAGAAGTGCTTGATATTTCGCCCTTTTTCTCAAAATATCAGTCTTTGTAGCGCTGATACTTTGAGTAGTGGAGAATGAGGAATTTCATTAGATCTTACACTGATAATTCACCACAACGGACACGAGTTTCCCCTGGGCGTATTTCAAAACGGGCATTAGATCAGCACCGTAGAAGTGCCGATGATGGTAATATAACACTTTTAGAGCCTCATTGTGTCTCTCTATGTACCCGTAGCATGCATACTTTGAGCATCCACTGAAAACATGTCCAAAACTGTCTGGCTCTTGCTTGCACACTAGGCTGGGGCAAAAAACCAACATTGTGTGTCCAGGAAACGCCTGGTTCAAGGGTGAAATCTCGAAATTTCACTAAAAAACACTAAAATTTAAGGTTTCGCAAAAATGGGCTTAAAATTGATACCGATGCCTTATAAAGGTGACTTTACGATGAAAAGTCATCAGAGGGTACTTAGAGGTCCGTACCGAGTAACCAAAGTCACCATATGCCAATCCTCATGGAGGGGGAAATGGCTCAAAATTGCGTATTTTCGAGTGAAACGCTTAAATACTTGTGCAGCTC